>VXAY01000344.1:218945-251389 GCA_013399855.1 Oxyruncus cristatus | reverse complement strand
AAAAAAAAAAAAAGTAAAAAAATCTGTAGTTTATAAAAGCATCTAAACTTAGGATTGATTAACTTGTGTGAACTTTTGAAAATTTTAAGATTCATCCATCATTGATTATAATGTACTTCACACAGAGGCAAACACCATTACAGAGTTTGACATTTGCAATCTTAAAATGTTACAACTGTAAGAGCTGACATTTATACAAGTATTCCTCAAATTTTGAATTTCAATAGCATTCGTATATTAGGGTAACAGTAGGCCTTTAATATAAATCATATTTACTAGGGAGGAATTACACAAAGGGTAAAATTCACTATAGTTCTGCTGTACACACTTTATAAATGTGTTATAAATGTCCCATTTGCTAAAGAATTGGTAAGCATGGCAGAATGATGGTAGGAAAATGCATAAAACCACACACAGAACGAGTTATGGAAGATTAGTCAGCTGTGCAACAGTTCTACTTAAAGGGAGAAATAAATGTTACAAAGATAGGGAATAGTGTAAGTTAGGACATGATAAACTACAGGGAAAGGAATGAAAAGGCAGAAATAGGCCTTTTCAAGGGAAATGAAAGTAAGAAATTATGAAAGAACTGAAGTAAAGATGAATTACTTCACGGACATGGGGAAAGAAACCAGAGGAACCAGAGCAGAACCCTTTCTTTGTAATATACACCAGTAACAGATTTCAGTAGCTTTTTCATTCACTCTTTCCACATGGTATTCTGATTATATGCTTCTCTTATGTTAAAAATACCCATATTTACATTTAGCCATGTAATGTCAGCAGCTTGAAGCAGGAATCCTTAAGAAAGACCAGACAGACAGAGTGTCTGGGCTTTATTTCCACGCTCTACCATTGGCAGACTGTATGAATTAAACCCCAGAAAGTGACTAATTCCCCCTTCAGCCTCCCATTTGGCTTTTTATAGTGTGTACAGATCATCTCTTCCTCTGCTCATTTACTTTATCCAGCATATTGCATCTGGAAGCCTAGATTTCAGGCTCTCATGTAATACAAGAAACATAAAGAAAAGCCATTCTACACTGTGTATGATGTGCTTCTTTAGCTGCACAGCAAAAGAGGGAGATGCTTATCTCTGCATTCATCTGAATTAGCTAAATTGAAAAATCTGGTCAGCCAATCCACAGAAGTAGAAAACAATTTTTTAGGTGTAAGAAGACTAAAGAAGAATACATGAAAAGGACTGGCTTTACATGGCTTCCGACAGCACCATGGAATCACTTCACTGAATTAGGGGATGACTTTGTGTTTTATTGCCCTACATAAAGAAATAGTGTCTTCAAGCATGGCTTTAAGGTTTTATGCAAATCTGTACATTTGGCTGACCTGCAATCTATCCTTCCCACAAAACTCTTGGTTACTAATCGTTGAAATATTTCTCTTCTCTTTAACTAATTTAGCTTTGGTTGCTGCCATTATACACCTAATGCTTCTTCTCAGGCACCAAGTTATTGGCTCTAGACAAATAAATCTCAGGCAGGGATTGTATTCCCAGTGTAGGAAACACTGCAAAAAGAACAGCATTTTTGACTCAGTGTTCACCACCAACAAAAACCTAGACAATAAATATACAGCTGCTAAGAACAAGTATAGGATTTTCTGGTCTGTAAAGCAGTGTCAGAATAGCTACTGTGAACTATAATGTAGCCGCACTTTGTAATTTTTATAAGAGCACGATGTAGAAAGGTTCTTCTGGTCACAAAGCCAACTGAGACTGTAAGAGCACAAATATTCCTCAGCTTGAAGACATACCTAAAAGTACCACAATAATGGCAACACTTTCTTTTCTTTATAGCACAACTTTTATTTCCTCCATCATGAAGCATTACTGGTATTATGTCTAGGACAACAACCAATACTTTTTCCATTGACAACTTCTCTCAGTCAGCAGTGACTCTCCCACACTTGATTGATATAAAAAGATTGTACTGTGCCTCGTGTACCTGACATAAGAATAGCCTCAATGTTCCCATTAGTTTTTCCTTGCTAAAGAAAAGATCAAACAAAATTTTATGGACACAATCTACCGAGGGAACAATTGGCAGAATGAATTGCTTATTACAACACAGAAGAGAGGAGATGCAAATACAAAGTGATTCTGTCTTTTCCTTCCAACATTTACAGGCAAATCAACAAATCCTCTCAGCAAGGCTCTTGGAGTCTGTTAGCTTAACAAAATTATAGAATAATAGGGGTAGAAAGGACCATGCTGCCATGCACCTGATCCATTTAAAATTGAAATTGAGCCATTGGCTTGCATAGTTGAATTATATCAGAAAAAGTCAAACATATTCAAGATTCAAAACCATGTGAGAACTGTAGAAAATATTTCAACTTTCCATATTAAGAGCAAAACTCTCTGTCTTTCATTTTCATTATTATTATTGCTACTTTTTATTATTACTCATATTATTATATATTACTTTCCATTATTAAACTGTCCTTATCTTAAACCACAAGTTTCTGATTCTCCTTCCCATCTCACCCAAGGGGAGCAGGAGGAATGGGAAAGCGACTTCACGGCACTTTCTTGCTGGCAGAGCTCAAAAGAAAAGAAAGAAAGACAGGCAAGGAGAGGTGAAGCAAGGTGACATGAGGCAAGGCAAGGTGAGGCATAGCAAGGCAAGCGAACAACAAGACAAGGGGACAGCAATTTTACCACACAATTGTCCTCTAGATGAAAAAAACAAACAAACAAACAAACAAACAAACAAAACAACATCAACATACTTACTTCAGAGCAGTTCTAAAAGTATACACAAATCTTGAGAGAAAAATACAGATAATAAGAAAAATAACACTGATCTGCAGAGAATCTGTTGAGAGAATGAGCAGAAAAAAAGCAATATTTCATACCATATTCAGGCTCTGCCCTTTAGCTATGGATTGGATAGGTCTGTCAGTTTTGGTTATCTGAAAAAGAATACAGAGCCAAACAAGGGTATCTTGGATAGAAAAGTTTCTACATAATCAAGCGTTATTGCAAGTATTATTGCCAATAATTGACTTATAAAAATTAATTTCTGCAAGATGTATACTATAGAAAAGAGAAAATTGCATCTGTAGACTGACAGATTTGACCATTCACATGAATGACATTAAAAATTGCAGACTGACTTCATAATACACTAATTTTAAATCAAGGAGTGAGCAGGGAGTTAATTTACATGCCAAAAACCTGTAAAGCCTTACTTCCAACAACTGCATTCTCCTAACATGATGTAGAATTTACCATATGTCATATGCCTTCAAGCAAATCACATTGCACCTCCACCCAAGTCTTTATCTTCTTTATTCAAGGAGTGCTTCTTCCTTAACTGTATCAGAATATTTAAGGGGAAAGAAAGATTTTTGTTAACCTTTGCGTTGGCCCCAGCAACAGCATATCATAAATTATATAGATTATGGGCTCTTATTTGGAGTGTATCAGAGTGTCTCCCTTCAAAATATGAACTGGGTTACTTATCTAGTTTTCTGATCATTGTGAATTACTCTTCCTATATACAAGTTATGTTCCTTTTGTCTCTGAGTATCTGCAACAATCACTCAAGAGGGATGCAAAATACTAATGGAAATTAATGCAAAGTAGGAAAAAAAAAACAAAATCAACCAAATTACCAACCACTAAATACCTAGTTTGGGTAGGATTCAGTAGTAAACCCCTGAGCTCAAGTTCTGTCTCTTTTCCAGGCAGGGCAAAAAAACATGATCTGCATTCCAGCTGAAAGACCTCTAATAATTTTAATCGCTCACTGTATTTCTGCTTCAAGTTCAAGAAATTCTCCTGACTCCTGAGTAGAAAACTGCTCTTTAAAAGCCTATTAGGAACTCACAGCTTTCAAATTAGAATTGTCAATTTTCAGTTTATCTGCAAAAAAACAACAAAAGCAAATTACTCATTCTCATCAACCAGCTCCCAGCACCCAGCAGCCCTTCTGCTCAAGAGCAGGCTGCCATACTTTTTGCAGACTCATTTCATATTAACCACAGTCTGAGTGAGTTTCAGGTAACTTTTTTTTTGTCCAGTTTATTTGTTTGTTTCAAACTAGTCCTGAAACAGATGAAATCAAATAACATGCAGGCAATCCATCCTTCGAAAACTCTTTGTCAGGTAATATATATTTGGATTCTGTGTGAAAAAAAATCCCTGAATTTCCACCAGAAAGTGAGATCCCTAGCCACTTCCAATACTTCATCTACACAGATATAAAAAAACTATGTGGTAAAACTAAGATTAATTCAAGCATTTCACCAAAGATGGAACTACACCTGTGCCTGACACAGTACTGGTGAAAGACGCCTCTTAAGTCTCAAAGGCACTTTCACTGGCCATACCAGAAATGTAGGACTGAGCTGTTAAAGAAATCAAAACACTTTTTTTAAACAGCAACCAGATTTAAAGCCCTACCTAAATCATGCCTCATTGCAGAAGAAATTAAATCTCTGAGCTGCAGACAGAAGAAGATAAATAAATGAGGCCAAGACATAGTGGTCTTCAGCTGTGCACAGAAGCAACACCACCCAGAAGCCCCAGTTTTCTAGCTCTCCTAGAAGAGCCCACAACATTTGTAGCTGATGCAAATGTACGGTAAGAAAACAGGTCCTTATCGATATGGTAAAGAGAGAAATATAAGGAAAATTCAGATGGCATGAAAGTCCTTTCCATCCACTTAGTTTTAATATGTGCTGAGAAATATATGTCAAATGTGCTGCCGGTCACTTAGCTAGTTATATAAATCTGGGCTAAACCAAAGAATGTGTACAAGTTGACCATTCAGTGCATCAGCTATCATTGATCCCATTAGCTAGAACATTCACACAATAGCATTTTAGCCAGACTTTTTGGAAATCCAGAAGAAATTCCCAGGTAATTCTTTTAATCTTCCTCTTTGCAGTTAGCTAACCTAGCTGGGCCATGATCTGTCAAAAGCTTTGTGTGCTGGTCCAGTTTGGCAGCTCTCAAAATATGGGTCTAATTTTCTCTTTTTAAGACATTCTCCTAGGCTTCCTGCATTTGTTTTCACTTTCCTTTTCTTTATACCATTTTTACAGTACCATCCAGATGGCAAAGAAATGCTCAGCCCTATTTACATAAATACAGTTTCAGACACCAGAGAGTTAGAGAACACACTGCAGGGAAAACAGTGAAGAAAAACAGATTTCAGGTAAGTGCAATCAGACAATACTGCAGTCTTTTCTCTTTTTTTTCCTTTTTTTTTTTAATATACTCCACAAAAGAGTAATATACTAAATTATAGTATTATGCAAAATAAAAACTCCTAATACCTAACCTTTTAATCTGAAAACAATGAAAATTACCTTAGCAAAAAAGAAATATGAAAGCAGTAGGCTAGCACAGATCTGCACATTTCCATTTATATTGATTCAGTCGGCCACTTATGTCAGGTGAGAAACTAGGTTCCCTGTAGAATTCAGACCACAATATTAGCCACCAGGCAGATCCTTTGCTACTGTACACATCACCTGTTTATTCAACCCCATCCAGCACAGAAGAAATTCCCTAATTCATTGGTGTTTCACTTTGCACTCCCCACACAATGCAAATTAAAAGAAAAGACAGAAGGCAGCGAGGATCCAATATGTTCTACGGCCAAAATCAACTTTGGGTAACTTTGGGTCTTATAATTAGACTCTCAGTGTGGAATATTTTAGGAGAACATGGCTCAAATTTATGCCTGGAATAGTTCCATTCATTTTCTGAGAGTCTAATTTAGCTCTTTTATTGTTTATGCTATTTCACACATTGCATATAGGTATCAGAATAAGTCAGAGACAAAATCGTTGACTGCATTTACCTCGATCACTATGTATGTCCTAATTGAATCACAAGCAAAAATGATTGCATGAACTGAATTTATCCAAAATTGTTAGTCTGATTTCAAATCAGCATTGAGAGGAAAGGCAAGCCTACATTATTCTGACCAAACAATACAGCTTGATAACTCATCTCAGTGTCTAATGAAGTAATGTTTGCATAATGCATGAGTCCAATTTAGGAAAATTGAAACTGCTTTGCCTTAAAGATGGCCAGATGTTTACTGAGCATGTGATCAAGGGACAATTTCACCCAGAGAAATGAAGACCAAGACTGAGACAGACAAGTGACACAGAAGGAAATTTTTCATTTTCATTTGCAGTGGGGGAGACCAGCAAGCAGTTACTAAAATTAAGTAACAGGCACTATTATTTTTTAAAAAAAGAAAGCTTTTTCATTACGATATCATAATTATATGTAATACTTTATTACAATATAATAATCTCTATAAATTGAAATCCTAGGGTCATACCTTTCTACGGTTCACAATTTTGATTGCTTTGTAATTCAACCTCAACCTGTAGGATTTCTAGGGAATGAAAAAGCATGCAGTGTATGCTGCAGTCAATATACCTGGGGGAAATATCTACCTGGAAAGCCATTTGAAAGCACAAAGCTGTCAGTGTGATACATGGAGTGTATGTAAGCAGATGGCAGTCATTTCTTTGTCTCAGTTAGCCAACACACTTTACCAAAAAGGAATTATCAGCCAAAGCTCACTATCCCCTGAGTTCACTAGCTACTGTTTCCAAGAGTCATTTTGAGAGGCAAGATCTGAAAACAGAGGTAACTTATTCTTATTGGGTAAACAATATAGGTGAAAAAAAAAAAATCACAAAATCTTGTGCATGTGTTCTTTTTCTTATCTAAGAGAGACATCACAAATTTCTAGCCTGTTGAGATAAACATGTTCTGGGTAAAAATAAGATACGTTAATCACCGGATAATAGAGATAAAGGTTTGTACAGACAAGTGAAGCACAAAAAAGTGCAATAGACAGGAAAAGTGACAAGTAGTTACCGCTTGTGAAGGTTAACAGGTGCACATGTTTTACAGAGCCACAACAGCAATGCCTTTTTTGAGCTTGTGCTTTTCCATATTCAACACAACTATGAAATTTAGTTTCATTTCAATTTAGGCTCCTCCTTTTGAAGAATTCAGTAATTTCTCTTGGGGAAAAGGACCAGGATGTCTGAAACAGCATGGCTGTCTTATGAAATGTTCTGAAAATAGTAGCCAACCATTTTTGTCCTTCCTCCTCTTGCAGTTCCCTGTGATGTGTCACATTCATTCTGTTTCTTGCATACAGTCTTCAAAGGAACTTTTGGCTTCATAGAAGAACAGTAATACAGAAGCAGATTACATGACAGTGTGTCTACTTCAACACGATGAAGGGTCTGCATGACCAAGTGTTTCCTCTATTTTTCCAAATATACCTTCTTTCTAATAGCTGACCTAAATTACTTCCTTCAAACTTTGCTTTTTTAAAAACTCAAATCACAACAGGTACAACAGCCTTATTATTAGTACATATTTTTGTTAAGACCAGATTTCCTAAAGAATACTTACCAAAAGTGCCAGGAATCATACAGATTTCCTCTAAATTTCTAATCACATCTTAATCAAGTATTCACTGTCTATGCAAGGAAAATATGAGAGGAGCTCAGACTGATGTAATTTATTTAACAACATTGACATTTATGTTAAGCTAGGCACTGTAAGAAAGAGCTTGATACCTTCATACCTTTGTGAACTTGTAATTTTCATAAATCTGACTTGACTAATAGAGGGTCATGTTCACAAAGGTATGAAAGCTACGTATTTAATGTCTCATGTGACTAAGTTCCTTAAGTACTTTTGAAAATTTGTTCTCCTTGCAAAATATGCCAAAGCAATTGAGAGAAAGAAAGAATCATTTTTCCCTGCTCCCAAGTCTCCCAAGGAATGCAGTTTCCTAGATAAGTTCTGAGCACAAACAGCTAGGCTAGCCCTGGGGTAAGCACAGACAACAGTCAGAAGGGAAGGCAGCAGTTTCTTTGGTTTAAGGACCTCACAGCAGCGCTCAGAATTTAAACTCCTAGACCCCTGAATAGTTTCTGTATCTTAACTATTTAAAACTTAACACCCCCTCCACTTAGTAAAATTATTATATTAGCTTTAAAACGTCCGTTGCTTTTTCTAATGCAGTGACTCCTCTGTAGTATCTAAGATGTTTTACTAAAACACATCAAAAGCTCTATGGTCAAAACTGTTTGCTTCTGTGTGGTACTCAAAAAGCTAATAATAGTTATAACAACAGCTTCCTCTCACCAAATTTCTTCAGCATTCAAGACACATTTTAAGTGTAGAAAACAGCTAGCCCAACACAACACAGTTTATAGCATAACCACCTGTATCTTAAAAGACTAAGGAAAAGCAGACACAAAAGAAGACTGAGATGGAAATAACTTTGAGTAAGAAACCTCCAAAAAACAAATAAACAACCTAGAATATCACTATTTTGACCACATAAAAGTCCTTTTTGCAAATCAAGAAAGTAATAAATCAAGACTACTTTGATTTAAAAAGAGGAAGGTGTACGATGTTAGTAAAAGCATGGTAGTGCTGGAATACAGATATAACCCTGCATGCTGTAGACATTTTTAACTGCAGAAACCAAGCATTTGTATTATTCTTCAGTTCAGCGTAGTCATTCAGCACAAATACCTTATCTGTACAAGAAAAAGCATTGTCTGAGAGTTCTAAAGAGTCAGGGACAACGTGTTCACTGAAAAAGCTCGAAGTAAAATGTAATATAATTCTCTAAACCTTATTTTTCAGCAATGAGACAATAAAGAAAATTATATCCAATTAGATTGATAATAACCTCTCTTGTGGGAAAAAAAAATTAAGGTACATGGGTTCTTCATGGGTTTCATTCACTGCAAGAAGGGTGTGAAAAATGAAGAGTATTGTTCGGATATTTAAATGACACTGATGAATAGCATTCATTCTTTACCAACCAAAAAAAAACCTTACAGAAAACTGAAGATGATTCTGTGACCCAATAAGGTTTTATATGTGGTCACACTATACTGAGTTATTTCTACAAGCACATTTATAATGTCACTGGAATTGCCCTATGGATACTGTGATGGCCAGTCTGTGCTTCCAGAAAGTTATACCATGAAGTCTTACAACAACTCGTCTTTAATACTGCTCTATTACTTACAGAACAAATCAGCCAGCAACACCCATTTGCTTCTTGGATAAATCCATCACTGGAAGAACTAAGACCAAACTCTCAAAACCATGGTTTAAATTATGTGAACATCATTCAGGAATCCAATAAACAGGTCAACACAAAAGTAATTACTCTTTCATGGAGCAATCATGGAAAGCTCAAATTCAAAACCAAAGTTGATCAACACTTGACCACTCAAAAATTAAATTGATTTAGGCAAAGTGGTCATCAATTTACCCTAAAGTAAATCAATATCCTTTAAAGCAATTTAGCCACAGTTTTTCTAAACTAACTTTCCCAAATGTCGGCAATAAAGAATGTGAAGCTAAGTAGCTCTGACAGATAAAGAGGGCGGATGCAGTTCCTTTCTAAAGGAGCTGCAACAGTGAGTACACTTACTCTAAAGCAATAAGACCTGCAGGCCTAAGAAATAGGTTATTGAAGTGGGAGAATTCAACCTTTAAAAACTGGGACCAGGTTGGAAAGGAGCTTCCTACCATTCTTTGTGTGAAGGTTAATATATTCACTCAAAGAGGAGATACCTGTTAAATATCATAGCACTGTTCAGCTGTGGAAAAAACATTCAGCCTAGCTGCTCTTCAGATCTTTTTTCAATGCCCATTACTGAGCAGATGAGACATTTAAAGTAAATTGCTCTTTGCTCATACACTTTTTGAGACAACAGTAAGGCTAAGTCCATCCATATTTGACAATATTTTTCAATTCTGATAATTTTATTTATTTTTATTTATTTATTTTTATTTTTTGCTACACATCAAAGCACTCAAGCTTCATTGCAGAAAAATTAACATAATTCTAGTCCATCCCACTGCACCTCAAACAAGGGCAGCCTAGGGCCTTTATCCAAGTCTCTACCTGCTAGGCCCTATTTTAGTTACACAGAGTGGGGCTCTAGAGAAGACAAAAGTAGAAGCTGACAAGGTGATATGTGAAAAAATCAATCCATGCTCATTTTTTCCCCTCCAGCTTCCTCCTTTCCAGCCTGCTTCACTTTTGAAATTATATGAGCCTCTCACAAGCTCAATGGTGGAACACAAGTCACACACAGATTCAAGTTTCATTTTATTACTACTACCTCTCAGAAACATTTTCATAGTGAGGCATTGACTACCAGAGTTTAAAGCAACAAGAATGAGTCTGTATGTGAGGTGATTTTATCAGCAAAAAATCCATTATCTTAAAAGTTTTCTATCACTTGTATCTTTTTTATCATGAGTGGTTTAAACTTAATGGCAGTATATAAATATGCTCTGGAAACAAGAATAGTAACTTGATCGTAATCTAGCAAAATGTTTAAGTGTATAATTAGTATCTTAGTCCTCGTAAATAAACAGACCCACTCAAACTGCAATTCAACCCAGGACATGAGTGGTCTCTTATGTCACAGAGCAAAAAAGGAGCTTGTAAAATTTGCAGGGAAAAATACAAATACCCTGAGGCATTCAATTATTTTAGAGATTATCTGAACTCACCAACTGGAAAACTCAATCCTGAAAAATGACAGAAACCACCTCTCTACACAATTGCTTTATAAATAGATTAGGTAAGACAGTGAGATACAGTTAGAAAAACACACTCCAAGTTAACAATGACCAGGGCATCTGCCCAGCACTCCAACAGTGTCTTGCACTATCTTGGGGAAGATGCCTGGGAAGGAAATACTTGGGGCTATGCAGTGGGGTGAAAAACAGATGAAATCTGGCTACAAAGTAGCTTTGCCTTATTATGGAAAGATTCACCAGGGTATGTTTCTGTAATTGCGGATGTTCTAATAGTAACTTTAACTAACAAGTAAATAGACATGAAGACTAAAATTATGCAATAAATTCAGGCTTATTATTAATTATAAACTCTGAATAGTATTTTAGACAAGTCTCCACACCAAGACTGTTCTTTTAAATGCCTATTGTGTCTAGTGGAGAAGCAAAATGAGCATGTGGGCACTTTGAAACTGAGGTTCAAAGAAGTCTACCAATACATTAAGGGGTAAAATAGAGTAAAAATTTCTTTTATTTTACAACACTTAACTGAACAAAAGGGAAATACAGTGCCCCTAAAGATATATGACATAGCCTAGAGAGCAGACACAATAAAATGAAGTGATGAAATACATAAAAGAAACACTCTATGAATTACCCTTTACGAACACCTGAGAATAAAGAGGTGAGCATATATCCAGCAGATAACCAATTACTATTTTTATGAACAAGTACAGTTTATAATCTTGCTTCTCACACTGTCTCTTCAACATACTTTCTGTACAGCTGTGTTAAAATGAGATTCCAGTTGCAAAAACCACATAGGTGTCAAATTCATCCTTCGCCAGCAATTTGTGCTGCAGCCTCAGATGCTCATAGCTGCTCAGTTAACACTGTATGTGTGAGCACACAAACACTCAGCCTTTGATGCCATTGACATTTAACAGTCTGTATAAACTCAGTGTGCTTACATTTATTTCTGTCTCACAAAACTACTTCCAAGGGATTTTTTTCCCCAGCAGTTATGTCTAGTTCCCAGTATGTCTATTGGTGTCTCTTCTTTCTCTGTTCCTTTATACACAAGACAATACTGCTTATCAGTGAAAAAACAGGCTGCAGTAAGGCACGTTAAAACTAAGCTTTATAAGGCAACTTATAATTGTTCATAGTTATTGACAAGAACTGGATGGTTAACAAAAACTGGATCGTGGTTTTTAATGCAAAATCATATACTTCCTGGACAACATTTTGAATGGGAAGTATTAAAAAAAAAAAAGAAGACACCTAGAAATGAAAAATGAGTGATACTGAGTTCATACACCAGTTTTACAACATAAAGTATGGGGAAAAAATAAAAACAAGATTGCAAATGAATTTTTGAATTTAAAACAAACAAACAAACAAACAAACCAACCTTAAAAAAAAAACACACTTAGAAGATCCCTAACAGCAGTGGAAGCATGTTCATTATAATTACAAATATAACAAAGCTTTTTAATACACAAGAGGTTGAAATAAAATCTTGCATGCTACAACTCAAGATCTCTAATGACATTGTCACTTGGAACTACCTCCTAGTACCACTCAGTTCACAATTCAGCCTGGCTTTGCTTGTTTGTTCTTACACAATCCCTGCTTCTTAATATCAGAGTTTTTTAAACCATGCCTCAAAGAAATCTTCTCTGTCACAGACAAAGGAAGAGTCACCACTGTCTATCCAGAAAGCAAGTTTCTGTTGTTATCATAAAGGTATTATAATGATGAGCCTCTAATAGAAGAGCAACTACATTACTGCCTCACAATCACTCGTGGGGGTTTTTTGTGGAAATCTTGAGGTTTAAAATCGACATTTTTGAGAGTAACTAAAAATAAATCACTGATTAGACTTTTAGGGTAAGTGGCAAAAAGTCTGGAATATAAGGTTAGCCATATATTCCTGTGGATTATGCCATCTTTGTCACTGAATGTTATCTCTCCCTTGACTTGAAGCCTTTTTGAAGGGATCCCCAACATTCCTTGCCCTTATGGCACTTCCAGTCTCAGTCTAAGAGAATTCACATTTCCTTAGGTCCACAGGTATTCACATACAATCATTTGAAATTAGCTTTGCTATAAGTAGATGTCTGATAGCAACTTTTTCCTGACTGTTAAGGAAAGAGTCAAATATTAATATTCATACACCAATCTAAATATAATTACAACAGTTACTGATATGAAAAGTTTTACTTGCAAAAATGGCTTGAACATTCAGCGGAACACCCATTGAAGAGATATGTTAAAGAAAATTATTTTATTTCCTAAGTTTCACTCACTAGATGAAAATCACAGATGAAAACTGATAAGAAAATATACCTGCAGAGTTTGATCTCTAGAGAAGCTCCACATGATTTTCCCTCAGAAGTGCTGCAGATTAAGAAAAAAGTAATTGAGCTAAGGTCTAAGTTTGGAACTACACAGTAGGGAAGTTCACCTCATACATGTTGATGATCTCACTCTTGAAGCAAAAGAGATGGAAATCAATGTAATCACCTTTCTTTTTGCTCAATCAACCACCACGTTACTGAGTTACCTTGACAGAATAGCTCAACTTTTAATAATAATTTAGGAGAAAAAAGCTAAAAGTTCCTGATCTGATGAGCAATATAGCATATGTAGATTCTAGCAAGAATCCTCTTTTTTTACCCTCCTAAAATGGGATTTTCATGCACATTCCTCTCCCTTTGAAAGTTCAGTTATATGACAGGTATCAAACTGAAGATGGATCCTTCCTTCCTCTTCCTCTGACACAGGTAATTTCCAGCTACTGTTTCTGCATAGCTGTTTGTGTATCCGTGATTCAGCAGTCTACATGAAAAACTGCTTACTTAAAAATAAATAATGTTTTAAATTATTATTATTTTTATATCCAAAAAGTGTCTGATTTTTCCTTCTAGTAGGCCATCACAGGGCTACTAAACACTGTAGCCAAACAATTGAAATAACACAAATGGAGAGAAAAGCTCCTCAATCAGTTCTGCCACTGGAGAGACAAGTTATCATACAGCACAATAACTTGCAGGTTTGTGAGGAGGACTTCCCATCTTCATTGTAAATTTGAGACTTCAAGTTCATTTCTGCTCTCTACATAAGTTTGGACAAACTCCAAAATAACAGAGCTTCTGGACAAAAGTTTGCTACATTTGAGTGCCTAATTAATCTCCTGTATTGATAATTAGGTTTGAGAACAGAAGTAAAACTCAAAAGTACTAAACTAGTTCAGATTCAGTTTCAGTGGGATATACTGCCCACAAGCACATCTGAAATAAGGTCCATTTCTATTCAGAAGTTTAAACACAGCTTTAAGTAGATTTGAGTCCTAAAAATACCAGATACTTACATTTCAGATTTCATCACTGTTTTGTTTATCATTCTGCCCCTACAGATTATATGTAGTTTTCTCAGCTGTAAGCAAGAAATTTTGCAATGTTATACACTAATTAACTATCCTAATAAGACCAGCTACTATCAGAGAGATACAGTATACATCTTTAAATTAATATTTGGGTGCATCTTTCTATCTTGGTGCCATAGGATATATAGTTCAAGATACTCAAAGTTAGTGGATAAGTATGACTGTGCCATAATCTTCCAAGAAACATTGATTTCCTCTATTATTTTTATCTTCTTTCTACCTGAAGTGATTCTGATCAAATATTTCCTTATTATTTCACATACATTTCTAGCAACACAAAATCCTACTCACAAGCTAGTTCAGAGGGGCAAAGAGCAAAAATATATTGAGAAGTAAGCATCCTCACCATTGTGCCCATTGCTTTTCAACAGAGTTCCCAATCTAGAGTAAATGCAAGCCAGAGAACCTCGCAGTAAGTTGTTCCCTGCAAAAGTCATTCTGGTAGGCCATCAGGGAAGGGCAAGATAATTATCTATTTATTAGCTCAAGAATGGAGCTGGTACTCTCATTGCTTGACATTCAGTGTTTCACATGAAACATGACCAACCCATTTCACAGTCTTTGAATATGATGACAAGTTGTTCACAACAAACAATTTGTTCTGTGTTGCCAGATTTTCCATTGCCAGGATGCATAGGGCTCCCCAACCACTGCAATGATTTACCTTCTTCCATGTTTATAGGCAAAACCAAAGAATAAGGGTGAATGACCACCTTTCAAACTCAGGAGTTTTCTTCCATAAATAAAAAACATATATGCAGTGCATTCCTTCAATTCTTATATGAACATTGCACATGGCAGCCTTCGAATGTCATTGTGAAAAAAAAAAAAACAACATTGCTTTGAAGAGATGATTTTGAGAGCTGTAAGTACAGTAAGATATTAACTGGTCCTCCATTTCCAAGTTGTGTTAAGAAAAAAATCAACCCTATTTACTAAAAGGAATAATATGCTGAATTCAAACTTGAAAGTTCCACAAGCAACCACAGTTACCCATAACCCCCCATAGTTACATAAACCAAGGGTGCTTTCTAAACCTGAATGTGTTGCTGCAGAACTGAGGAATGACCTGGAGTTAAGACCACAACAACTCACCAACCACAGGTTTCACTAGGTTCACTATTGTCACACTGACTCCTTCAATTTCTCCTTCCTTTACACATGCAGTACAGCCAGTTCTTCAAAATTATAGTTTAGGGTTCAAGATTTTTGGTAACTCAATGAAAGAAAAGTAACCACTGAAGAGATGATGAATTTCAAAGAAATATAATGTTATTATACGATGACTTTCATTAATTCCACATTATGAAGCTCTGTTTATTCAACAGCCTCTTGGAACAACAACTCAAGAACTTCCTTGTCAATTGCTTCACTTGAAGATCTACCAGCATTTTGTGATAGACAACACAGAGCGTAATATTGCTTGTAGGTTTGTTCTTCTCTTGATGAGACACAAAACAAAAAAACAGAATTATAGTTGAAAACAGAACTAGATCAGAATCAAAACAACTTATGTCAGTGGTATTTATTGTCTTTTTCAAAAGCCAGTATTGATGCCAAGATCAGCAGTCCAGATAAAAATCTTTGTTAGCAAGTCACTTACCATATTTATTGATGAGACAGGACCAATGCTGTTGACGTAAATGTCAACATCAATGACTGTTGGTTTTACTGTGGAGAAAAAAAAAAAAATTATTTTGCAGACAACATAAGTAATCACTTTTAATACTTTCTTCCCCAAAAACCAAAAGGTGGGGTTTTTTTAGGTACAACTACTGAGAAATATGAATTATGTATTTCTCAGGAAGACAGAGTCCTTTTTCTCCTACCCAACAACAAAAAAATGACATAAATTAAAACCTGTACCACTTTATCATCATGTTGCCCATTTATCTCGGCAGTAATTTGCTAAAGAACCTTTCAGTGCTAAGCACAGTCACTCAAAGTCAAAACCTAACATGACTGACATGAAACTAGAAATAATGCAGCACATTCCTTTTTCCCTTTGTCTCAACACGCAGGTCCTTTAGCCTGTTTGTTCCACATCAAAAAAATCTTTCCAGACTTTTGCATCTCATCTCTCAGCCTTGAAATCATCCTAACTTAGAGTAAAATCTCTATGAAATCTGATTAGCTAAACCTAAGCAACTCTTCTCCTTTCAATTTAGATTCATTTCCTTCAGTCCACATTGCCTTTGCACTCACTCATGCAAAGGCTTTTGAATTTGATTTGGTTTAGTCAATGCACGTTTCTCACAAAGTCTTCTATGTTTTCAGACTTCCAGTATTCAATAAGCCAAGGCAAACTCTGCACTTTTTTCCTTTTGCTGAGGCCACTAGGATTTATCTTCTAGCATCTTTGGTGTCAGTGTGCCTCCTGAACTTTATTCAGATAGCTGTTATTGGTGACACAACCTAACTCTAAAATAATGCCACTCTTACACTGAAAGGCACGTTCTTTTTTTACTTATGCTGCCCTTCTTCCAACCCCACAGAGTATACATTAGGCTCTAAATTGATATCTAAATTGGAGATTTACTTTCTCCGGGGTTAGCTGACTCAAAACTAAGTATAAAGTATAAATGCTCTTCTAACCTGCACACTCAGAATTGATGCAAACTTGGCCCTAGTAGGCCAGCAGCTTCTGTTGTTCCCATAGAAGCACCTTTTCCTCTCCATGGTTTTCAAAAATATCCAGAGAGAATTCAAGCCACTGAAGTTTGAGAATTATGTGGAACTCGGACTTTTTTACACCTAACCCCCAAGACCCCTAGAATGAGGAAATGCAGGTACATCACTCAAAAATCAGAGAGCTTTCCTCTGGGAAACCACTGAGCAGGGAAGTGAGGAACAGTTAAATTCTGTGGTTTTGTGGGAAGTTCATCTCCGGTAAGTAACAGTCAATTCATCTAAAGCCATCCAGCACAAAGCTAAAGACAGACAAGAATGTTCAAATGTAAAGATAAATATTTTTTGCTTGCATCCCCCAAATTTCAGACTAACAATGAGATGCCAAGTAGTTTTAAAGTGCCTGAAAATTAAATGGTTCCAAAAAAGTAGGCATGCTGGCCTGTCATGTAAGACTTCGGTATGTATGTATTATTAAGAAGACTATATCCCATGTTGCAAAAAACAGACGTTAAACTGGATACAAATAACAGTTAAAGAGGATAACACTTCTCTCTATTTTATTAACTAACAGATACTTCTTTGCCTGCATATGGTCAGAACATCCAGGATTATTTAAGGTTGTGATTTCAAACTGTCTGAAGTACTGGCTGATAAACTCAGATCTCCCCTGCAGCAAAAGAAAATTTGAACTCAGCTGAACAAGCTCAGCTGATTAAAGCAACTCTAATTGTTCCCAGCTAATAACTAAATAGGAGTCTAGCAGATTCTGGTAATGAGACTTTCCTCAAAATGCAGTAATAAATGTCATTACATAGGAATTGGTAATAGCAGGGAACTACAGCTAGCTCTTTCACAGAGATAGAATACATGGAATAAAGAGCTCTAATCTTTCTAGGGTTTATACACTTATCTAGCTGGAAGTTAAATGCTAAGGAGTTTTGGTGAATGTTAATGGCACTAGACTTAGTGATGTAAACTGGCATGCACTTGAATTTGGCAGGATCAGGGACAAAATTCAGGACCAGAACACAGTGCCTGGAATAGGTTTTTGTTTAATCATTGCAGTTAAGTATATAAATAGATTATGAGGCGATAATTTTTCCTGAGTGTGCCAAGCCAAATTCTCTTACTGTGCAAAAAAAAATTAAGCACTGCTTATTAATGCTAAAGAGAATTTGATCTTACTCACAGTAAAGGTCTAATTGAAACAGAAGAAAACTAAGAAACAGTCACTTCTGTCAAATTAAACCAGCATCTAGCCTCAGACATAGTGAAATTCAAATTGAAGCTAAATTAAAAAATAAATACAGATAAACTATTATACTCCTGCAAAAAAAAAAAAAGACTGAAAGTTTCTTTGAATTTTTTTATTTTGTTTTCCTAGACAGAGGTCAAAAATACAAATGTAATTTGATTCTATGGTAAATACATGTTCAGGTTTTGAAAGAAAATACAGAAGAGTATAGTTGTTGATGCATGTGGACATAAAGATGGATATAAATAGATATAAACTGGGAGGATCATCAGGTATAAATATTAGATTTTTTATCATAAGATTTTAATTCAAAATACTAACCATAATGAGGCAAAGATTTTAAGATTACTTCCTCCTAAATGCATTATGAAAAAGAAAATAACTGACTCTTATTAGAAAAAACTCACCCTCTAACAATCTTCAAAATAAACTGAGTTTCATGGAAAGACACAGACAGCCACATTACCAGGCAGACTGGGCCAGATGACCCACTGTGTTCCCTTACAACCTCACCCCTTCTATGATTCTGCAATTTCAATACCTGCTCAGTTTTTCTGTATACTACATGAATTTGTGACTGCTCAGTTCATGAAGGAATTCAAGCCACACGTGGAGATGTTGAGCTGCAGATGGAGCCTTTTTTCTTGCACTAGAAAAATCCTCACGGTGTTGTTGATTGAAAAAAAAAAGTGTTAATACCTTGGTAAAAGTCGGCAATAAGATTACAAGTAGATACTCAGTCCCAGTACCATTGTGATACTGACATACGCCCAAGACAGTTCTAAAGAGCTGTCAGAAACTTAGACAAAATACTGGCAGAACCATGTATATACAACACGCAGGAGAGCAATTAAAGGTTGTTAACAAATGTACTAACCCTCTCAAAGTTCTTTGAAATAGTCTTTAATATATGGCAGTAACTTTCCCTAAAAGACAATATAAACACATCCAAGTAACTGCAGTGTTATGCTGCTACACAGTGCTACCTACGGTAAGCTAACTGCTTATGGCAGCCATCTAATCTTTAAATATGATGTGTTTGATTGAGGAGTGGATTTTTAAAGCCAAACAAAATATCTCCCAACAAAACTAAGGTCATCTGATCCAAATGTCCTGGATTTGAGACAGGCAGTGTTAAAATGCCAGTCAGCCTTGGAAGTATCATGTTGCAAAGGCACTGCTGAATGAAAGTTGCCTACAAACTTTAGGCAGTTCAAAACACACTTGGACACAGGAGTCAGGAGTTCAACACTGTTTGCAAAGCTCACATAAGAAGACAGGTGAACACCTAGATAGTTAGGGTAAAGCAAGGTCAGGTATGCCTGGACAAGAAGACACAGAAATGCCTAGAATAATGCCCTGATCATAAATGCACATGCAGGACAACTGTAGGATTTGTTTAGTCCTGCTTTATAGATTTCCACTGGTGAAATAAACAGTACCTGATCTTGAATCTCATTAAATTCCTTGAAGACCTTGCTCTTGGACATAGGTAAGTTGATCATGTATGTGAAAAACTTGACAGATAAATTAGGAGAATTTTAAAAGACTCCTGAGAAAATCAAAAAAGGGAATGTTATACAATTTCATGTCATGTAGGGAAAAAATGTGCAATAAGTTCAGTAATTTTATTATGCTTATTTAGTACTCTAAATTATCCTGTCCTTTTAAAATATCTTTTAATTTTTGATAGATCTCCACTATTCCGAATTGATGCTTATTTAATGAATGAAACCACTCTGCTTCCTTCAGAAAGCTTCCTCCACATTTGAAGTCTGTCCAAATAGCATTCATGTTCCTGCATAAGTCATAAATATTCAGAAATATTTTTAAAACTTTAATATTGAGCAATATTTTTTAGAAGCTCAATTAAACATAGTACATCTAACTGAGTTCTCACAAATTTTAAAATAAAATGAAAATCATGTTTTGTTGAGAGTTAATCTCAACAGGTTTATATTAGTTTTAAGCAAAACATCAGTAGTAAAAACGTTATGGAACAATACACACATATTTATAGAAGCAAAGCAATTAGCACTAGATTTTTCAGAAGGCACACAACCACATAGCAAACACAGTACCATCTCTGTTTCAGAACTACACAGCCACTTGAGCTCTGCCCAAGTTCCACAAGACTTCTGAATGCAAAAGACTAACAAGATTGGCTCTATAGTAATGAGATATTTTTTGAAATTACTCTATGATGATATTCTGCATTATCTCATTAGCACATAAATTGCTAATTTTAAATTGGGATAAAGCTCTAATAAATCTTTACACAGTTATCAGTAACTGCAGTAGTAGTGATTGCAGTGTTAATTTTTGCTTTGCATTAGTGATTATGACGATTAATATTTTCCTAAGTGTCCTTATAGGCAAGATCTATTTACCTAGTTAAACAAACTGCTATACTAACAAGTCACTTGTCAAGGCTAACTGTTGTCAGCTGAAACACCTCTATCTTACAACAGATTACCACATTTGAAGAAAGACATGGTAACAAGAAGCGTTGAGTCACCATCCCTGGAGTATTTAAAAGATGTGTAGATGTGGACCTAAGGACATGGTTTAGTGGTGGACTTGGGAGTTTTAGGTTGATGTCTAGACTCAAAGATCTTAAGAGTCTTTTCAAACCTAAATGATTCTGTTCTATGATGCTATGAAGATATCAGTGAGGAAAATTAAAAAACCCTCATTCTTCCTGCGTGGAAGAGAATGGATTTGAAAACAGACAGAGGTCGAAGTCTTCCACTTGCTACAGACAAAGAAACCCTGACAGAACTGACATCCCTACATTTAGTTTCAAACTATCAAAATGGGATTAGAAGTGAAAATCAAAAGGATAATCAAAAATTGGGTGCAAACTTGAAAGAAAGTTCAGACGACAGAATACAAGGATGAGAACACAGTCCTCCAAAAAGGGCATTTTTTTCACGTGCCAAGTTTGGTTGCCATTTTGTCCAGGAGTGTGAATGACAGTGTGCACATAAATGACTCCCTCAATTAACAATCACTTTTTATCTTCGTTTCCCACCATCACCGTTAATCAACCTTCAGCACTTTCGTCTTCCATTTACCTTTTCCTAATGCACAAGCTACAGTTTTTCCAGTATTATGTTGTGGAATTAAAACTGTAGATCTTAATGGTTAGGCTTGTTTTTCAGTCAGTCCCTAAAGATTCCATTTTTGGTTTACTTAGATTCATTGGAGAGGGGAGTTCCTATGTGATATCATACGACTGAACAATAATAGAATTTGTTCCCGCAAAGTTTAGCAAGCTAGCAACCAAGGTCTGGATGAACAATAACAGTCATAAGAAAACTATACAGTTGCAAAAATGAGCAAAAATATTTAAAATAATATGTGCAGAAAGCATTCCCTATTTCAAGATGACAGAATAATTAGTCTGTGGCACAACCTCAAAATAGCAGCTCTAACACTGTACATCTGTCCAGTTTACAAATACTTGCTCAGAAACCTCTTTAATGCCAGCATAGTCTGGGTAATCAGAGAAGGAAGGAGAGAGGAGAGAAGAAAAGGATTTTCTTCTGTAATTAGGATCTCAGACTTCCCTGACTTTTACTTAACTTTCAACTCATGGCATTCTGGAAGTCTGTATGCTATACTTCCAGCCTCCTCTCAGATTTCTTCGGTGAAGTTATAGAAAAGAAGAGAGAATAAGAACTAATAGCTGCTACATATAGCTTTGGGTCTGACAGTTTGGATTAAGAGTTTGGCAAACATCAACTGTCAACCAAACTTCCCTGCCTACAATGTCATTCAAGAAAAGTACGCCATCTGAGTTTGTATCAAGTAATTTCAGCAAGTAATCACTGACAGGAAATAAAACTCTAATTAGAGTGCCTAAATTAATTATTTACATTCACAAAGAGAAGGTTGTATTTTAAGGGACTTTGCTGTTAAGTACTTGGGCAAAAAGCTTCTTTCTCCAACACTAAACCAGTACCTCTTTGTGAGCCCGACAGATTACACACAAGACACAAGTATCGCATACATACAAGTAGTTAACTAGAAATTAGACAAAAGAGTATTTTTATATGTAAGGAATTGTATTGCTTGAGTTAAATTATGAGAGTAGTTTCAGAAAAACAGCATTTGAATACTAAAATATTTCTATATACTGACATACTGTAAGCTGCAAATTAAAGTGTTGCTTTCCAGCATTTGATTTAAATCAGGTGATCTAAAAAAAAGGAAAAAAAAAACAAATCACATTAAATAATAGTAAAAATTAAATTGGGTTGCCTGTGGGTTTGGGTTTTTTTTTTTTTTTAAAGCAGAAACATCAAATTGAAGGGCTTTAAACTCATTGCATTGGACTAAAATTTCTCTACTTATTCTTTTAGTATGATACATTGAAAGAGTTACCTGAGAGAAGTATGAATAAAAAGTAGGGTGTTTCCCCTGACGGCTGAAAAGCTGTGAACTAAAGCAGGTCAGAAAGCCAAGTCAGAAATTCATCTCTGCTCACTTCCATGGTTAAACGATTAGAAAAGCAGAACGTAGGCATGAAAAAACTCACTGTCAGGATCCTGTCCTAATCAGACCTGTTCCCATGCTAGACTTTTGAAGAGCCTGTGTTTGATGCACTGTACTGGCACCAAATGAGGACTGTGTGCAGCCAACCTACTTATTTATGTATTATTTTAAAACTCAGGTATGGATCACAAAAACATAAATATGGGATTTTGGAGTATTCACAGAGTAATTTACCCCTCACTTGCTAACCTTGCTATTAATGTTCTAGAAATGTTCATGACAAAGTCTGCAGAAGAAAGAGTCAGTTACTAAAGATGCTGGAGAATTAGAACTCCTGCAGACAATCAAGAAATCCCTTCTATCCTCCCACATAGAACAACTATCATTCTCATTTTTCATTGAATAGCAATGCTTTCCTCAAGAATATTCTTCTTCTTGCATAGGTGTGCTTATACATAATGCATGGGAAATGACTGGAACTAAAATAGTCCATATTTACTGTCTTACTCATGGAAATGGACAGTTAATGGATTTCTAGTTTGGTGTCTGAATCAGAACACAAGTTTTATGACATGAAGGCAATCCACTTCATACCCCACTGCTTGCCTCCTCCCCCACCAAAAAAAAAAAAAAGAAGAAAAAAAAGGAAGAGAATTGTTAATGAGAACAATGAAAGCATTTCTGATTTTTTTTGTTATGACCTTTTTCAGCTCCTGAGCTCTCACTATATTCTGGCCTATTTCCTAACCAAGTCTTAGCCACAGCATTTTGGGTCCTCAACAATGGGCTATTCAAGTTTCTTCTTCCATGTAAACCTAAAATAGACTAATAACCACAATCTTCTACAGTGCCCAGTAACACAGAATATGGATCCAGGCCTATGGCTTTCCTCTTCTGAGTGCTGCCACAATACAAACAGAATTTACTCCCTCTCTCCTTCCTATGTACTACCTTTACATGTTAGTTAGCTCTTTAAATACAGTTGTCTATAATCAATCCTGAAGTGATGAATGTCTCTCTCACTACTTCATGTTATAAGATGCCTGACACCGTCTCTTGTAGAAGAGCACAAAAGAAGACTTATAGCAGAAAGTAGTAATTTGACCAGGCATGACAGTTTACAGCTTTTTCTGCACTATGATCTGGGAAATATTTTGATCTGTCAGGCAATAAGAAACCCTCTGTCACCACATATGGGGAAACCTAGCTGGAGCTAATTTAAAGAGCATCAGGTGTGGCAATCAGCAGCTAGCAAAAATAACTTGACAGCCTCTGTGGTAATAGCCTGTGGTGCACTTCAGGGTTCTTTTCCGTGTGGTACGCTAGGAAAGCAGGTCAGACAGAAGAAAGTTTATGGTGCTGTTTCAGAACTCAAGATTTTCAATACAATTGCGCTTGAAAAAGAACATCTCCTTTAAAAAGCAACAGATTAAAAGTTTTGCCCACTCACCCAAGAGATTTGCTCCTTGTATACACTGAGAAACTGGTTAAACTAGTTACAGAGAAAACTTCAATCTGCCTTAAAAGAGAACTGCTGTTAACTGCCACCAAGTCAGCACAGTAAAGCACATCAGACAGAAATTAGTCTTCAGTGTTTGCTGACACAAATGAGCCCATCTATTTCTACCAGCTACAGTTATGGGTACTCAGAGCTGCACAGCGGTTTCTGAGACTGTTCTCATCTTCAGAAATATGGGTAATGGTTATAAAGATGTTTGGGGTGCAAGGAAAACCAGCTTGATTCTCAAGACAGCTAGAACTGGTGCAATCAGAATATTACATATTTCAGGGTGAATTTATTTGGGCTTATAAATAAACAATAAGCACAGGGTACCACCAGAAGCTGTAGGGATCAAATTATTTTAGAGGATCCAAGAGGAAACCATGAGTCAATGCAGGATAATCGAAAAAAAAAAAAAAAGGAAGGAAAAGCAGGCATTAGTGGTGAAAGTACCTCAGAACACAAGCTGATGATGTGCAATTCAGAGCCTTCCTTAATGTAATGATGCATTTGAGAAACAGAAGATGCAAACATGCAATACAAATTACCTTACTACTCTGCAGTTCTAAGCCTAATCTTGGGTGAGACTTTTTTCCTCCCACTACTAATGATACATTTTGGAAACCTCTCACATACTAATCTTTCTGATGGGTAAGGTGACTTTCACAATGAAATAAAAAAATAGCATATTCCACATGTAAACTCACTCAGGGAACCTGACTGGTAAACCTTTCACTTTGTTTCACTGTTACACTTTCTTTCACTGTTACAAATTTTCTATTTAAGGTAACTTACATTCCATGGGAAGTTAAGGTTGAAACAATGTAGGGTTCTGAAAGTAGCTTTTATTTTCCAGAACTCCACTGTGGACTAAATTGTCCATTAAGGAAGGTGAAAAGGAAGGTTTCATTAAAGTAAACTGACTTTGAAGGAAATATGTTTTGTTATGCGGTATTTAATTTACCTGTGTTTTGCTTCATTAATGAGTTTTATTTTGTTTGGTTTTGTCTGCTAGTGTGATTTTTTCTTTCTTGGAAGTTTATTTTAAATCAGTCAATCAAAAAAAGAGCAATGACAAAAACTGGTTTATCAATAGAACCTAAATGAGACTGAGATTTTTTTAGCTGTAATTACCATCATTCTACTGTGTGCTCTGTTGGTTTTCCTAATCTTTCTAAGATTTTTATTTTATTAATAATAAGGAAGTAAAATTTCAGGGGCAGAACTTGGTCCTGCCAAATGTTAAGACTTAAGTCAATGTGGCATGGAGGAAAAAACATGCTTGCAGCATAGCAACCCTTACTGCACTTAGAAAATTAAGCATATCCATTGAACAGGTCTTCACTTCAAAGCACTTTGGAACAAAATACAGAATACCTGCCTATGGAAGAGATGTTAAGACCTTTACAGTTCTGAATGGGTTTAGTTGTTATCTGGGATTGGTGCCTTTTATACCATGCAACAGACCTGAGATTCTCAGATCTATAATTGTAGATGGTAAAAAAAAAAAAAAAATCCATGAAAAAGATGCTTTACATCATAAAACACTTTTCTTTTTGATCTAATCAGTACACTGGTATTAACTGTTCAGTATGAGGTGCTTTCTTTTATTTCCTTTCTTTCTTCTCTTTTTTTTTTTTTTTTCGATTCCAAAAGGTGTGTATTTTTTGTGGTATAATGGAAACCTTCCAGGTGACACCAATAAAACGAAAACCCTCACAAGCCATGATATTTATGGAGGCAAGAACTCTGCCAAGTGTGTGGCCACAGGGGATGCAGTCAGGCATTCCCCTGCTGGTAGAACACTGCTTTGTTTCCAAAGATCAAAGGCCCCTTTTAGCTAGACAGATCCTGTTAAGGTAGCACACTGAAAATAGCCATCACAGGTTAACTGTTTTGCCTAATATTTAGCTTGTTCAATGCACTCTCTAAAAATCCTGGCTTGGAACCTTGCAGGTGATGCCTGAACTGCTGTGTGTAGATTGTGCACATGATCTGAGCAACAGTCATTTACATGAAAACTGAGGTTAAGTACAGGCCAACACGAGAAAAGAAAAGAGAGTAAGTCCTGACCTAGCAGTCACCTACACAGTCTTTACAGTGGTTTAGATGTTCTTGGGTGAGGGAGGAGGAAAGAGAGTAGCTAAGTGTGCACAGGAGTTTATTCACTCATGGCTGTACTGCTGGGCTGGAGGTGATTGCTGAAGAAGTCCATGGCAAGTGGGCACTCAGAATGTGCCTGTACAGTACCAGATAGTACCTGGACATATCTGAGCTAGCCAAAACATCAGCTGCCCTGGGAAGGATGAAAAACCACAGAGAAGTCACTGCCTAGGCCAGCATGTACTTCAATACGTTCTATTTGCCACAGTCTTCTCCTTCTCTTCATGGCCTTTGGCTTGCAAAAGTGTGTTCCCAAGTGACCTAAAAATTGCAACCCTAACCTTTGAAAGTACAAAGAAGTCAGTATTTCCTAGGCTCTCCTGACTGCATTCAGGACAACAATCATTTCTTCAGGACCATTGTTAAAGCTATCTACTGTCAGAAATAGTGGCTTTGAAATAAAGGATTGGAAAACTGAGTGAAGTGCAGTGTGGCATGAAATGGTGAGTGCCCCTGTCCTGTGGGACAGATGATTTCCTTCCAGGCAGCACCATGCAAATGTAAAGGCCCTAAGGAGTATGACTGCATGTTAGCCCTAGATTTAACCCTCAGTATCTTTTATTGACTGTATTTCTGATTGATCCCGAGAATTACTTCTCTCTTCTTCCACTGTTTCTCTCCATGCTTCCTATAAATTTCAAAACATGAATTTTCTTATTGTACGCCTATGTTACCTCGTTCACTACTTTTTTTCCTGGTGCTCTCACTGATATGTATTATGCTTTAAATTATTTATATTAATACTGGGACCTTCAGGGCAGGAACACAGTTCAGTTGCCAGGACATGTCAACTATCCTGTTCGGAGGATAACTGTCTCCCAGAAGGAAAGGAAGATCACTTGTGTGTGAGGCACCAGCCAGCAATTCAGGGAAGTTAGATGTGATGCTTGATTCTCTAGTATTCCCCTTGTGTTCTCCTTGCCAAATGCAACAGCTTTCCAACTTCAAAAGGGAAACGTTATTTATCTGCATCACAGGTAGAAAAGGTGAAAAGAGGAACCAGGGAAGGAAACAGAAGAGAACTAACTTCTCACAAATATGAACAACACTCAGTGCAAGTTCTGAAACAGCCAGATTGCTACCAAAGAGAAAAATAGCCTAGGACCAAGATGCTTGATAGAAATAGACATAGGTGAGAACCGTAAAATCTCTGCCTGATATGATATGTGTAATTTAACTCCTTTCTCTAAAACAGGATTTACAAAATATTGTGGAGAGACAAAAGGAATTATTTTGATAACAATGACTTTCCAGTGCTGTAAGATACGTCTGACCTCTACTGATTTTATGGCAACTGACATGGGGACTTCGAATGATTACTTTGCCCCACATAAGCATAATGTAATTTCCTCTGCCTTAAGTCAGTGATTTGAGGACACGGTGTACAAAATAAATAAAAAATTTTGCCTGAGACTGTGTTCCAGATGTTGATATGGGTAGGAAAGTGCATTAAAGCATTTCTCCATCAGATATTAAAGATCAGCTAAATCCAGTATGACAAACTAAGTAGAGAGATAAATGTCACTTTGTGATAAAAACAGACACATGTATCAAACATAATTTTTGTAAAAATTATGGAAAAATCAAGGTAATGGCTATGAAGAAGAACCAAACAGATGCTTTCTTTCAAACCACAACATGGTCTTTTTTCTGTAACTGTTGTATTATTATGTAGCTACAGTAATGGTGAGTGCATACAGATGGCTCTTACTTCCCTCTAAACTGATCCAAAGGGATCATCTAGAAAGTGTATCAATACATGTGCTATCAGCTAACAACAGTTTCACTTATAATCAGTGGTAGGAGTTCTCCCTCTAACACTTACAAAAATTTAGGAAAAGCAAATTATGTGATTGTTTTGAGTATTTCCCATTCTCAGTGCATTCTGAAGTACATGCAAGGTGCAGTAAATATAAATGACAAATGCTCTCTGATTTCTGTCACACAAACTTGCTGTGAATAAGCTGAGCAGCAGTTGTGCTACAGCCGTTTTGCAAAACAGGAAAACAGGGCATAACTAAAAAAGGTGAAGCATTAAAAACAAACAAACAGAAACAATCAATCAAACAAACAAACAAAAACAACCAAAAAAACATGCCTGGTTTAAAATACACAATGCCATTATACAAATTAAAACAAAATAATAGCCCAAGGGGGTTATATGCAGATATCTACTGACTCTTACCTAAATGTTACACTTAAATGTAGTAGTACCGATCACAAGAGACTTCCATTCTATAAAAGTTCTTTTGTAGGTATCTGAGGGTTTGGGTAAGAAAATCTCTGGAGTTGCCCTATACGCAGGTAAATCCTGGTGCCTTCTTCTACAAATCAAGGAACATAACTTTCGTGACATAACTTTCTATTTTAAAGAAAGTAGATGTACATTCTTCACATGCTGTGTCATACTTTTGGGTTTTAGTATGCTTAGGTTTTGTTTGCTTCTCAGAGTGTGAGTTTTTCAGATGCATGGACTGGATGACAGAAGAGGTAAGTATGTTCCTTCCTCTGCCAAAGACCAGCTGAATACTTCAGAGCTAACCCTTCCATATCTCTACATAAACTATGTACAAGCAAACCAGATTTTAGGATCCTAAGTTATCACCAGATCTTCTCATGAGAATTAGCATTTTTAAAATAGTGACTTGGAAATTAACTTCAGCCAAAAAAAACTTAATCTCCAGTTTCCCAGACATTTGTGCAGACATCTGAAATACACCATGTCTTCTCTGCTCCCAGAGGTGGTTATCCTCACCTGTGAAGAAAGAAGTACTTACTTCCAATATCCGGTCGTAGCTTTTTGTCGTACTCTCTCAAGAGCTTGTTTAGTATGAGAGTCACATCTGTGTCTTGTGTTTTTGGAGCTAAAACCCATTTTTGGTTAGTTGTTCCATCTTCATTTTCATCCTCTTCAACTTTTCCAAAACTGCAACAACAAATAAAACAGAGAGATGTTATTCTACGTAACTAAAACATGAATTTACATTCTGAGTAAAGCTCCACACTCATCTGAAGAAGTTTTAGATGTCTCCCCTGGCTTTGCATCTACTCAGCCTTAGACTGGTTTTGCAACAGGATGCTCCCATTAACTATTGTTGAGCATCTGTGAATGGGTCGTGACTGAGAATGATTTAGATATTGTCTTCTGACAGTTTCTTCAAAAAGTTATACTCTAGAAGTTAATGCAGCTATCAGAGTAGTATTTTATATCTTGTATTTTAATGAATCTATTCTGATTAGTTTACAACACACTTTTTAAAAGAGCGAACATCTGCAGTATCATTTTATTAATACATCAAGACAACTGATTCATCTCTTGCACAAAGGCTAATAAGAGTATTAAAAATTTAGATCTGTTAATGCTTCCTGATCATTTTATCCTATTAATAAATTATTATATTCTCAGTGCCTGAATTCCAGAGTTTAATGTATTACAAGGCTTAGAATTAAGAGCTCACTCCTTGAATTTAAGATGGATTATCACAAGCACACAAATACATTGCATAAATTAATCTAAATTTCCCTGCAACTTTAATGACATTTTTTAAAAAAACAGTACTACCCCAAGAGTTGCAACTTCTTTCCTTTATAGGTGGGTTATTTTTCTTTTAAGAGCACATTAATAAAAGCATGGTGAAACTACACTTTGCTCAAAAAACACAGCTAGAGCTATTTTCACAAAATACTAATTTCATTTGTCCATCTTTTTTGCACAAACTGTAAAATGTTGATTTGAAGACGTGTCTTTTGGTATCTTAGAAACCAAATCTGTTTGATGCCTCTCACTGGAGAAAATCTATGACAGATAAACTGAGATGAAGTTTTTAGGAGAAAAGATAACCTCAATGGTAGAACCTACAGTAGTACGCATGTATTGCTTCAACCTGAAATTGCCTGGGGGATATGATATCATTTTGCAACATTTTTGCATAAATGTCAATAATTATGTGAGATGCAATGCAATGGAGAATGAGAGGCACCAGCCTTGCTTATTCACGAGATGTGCTACACACATCAGGGCAACCTTCTTTCTCTCCTCTCTTTCTCTCTAGAATGACACTAGTGTCTTTTAAAATACCTCAGATGTCCTGAAGACTTGATAGACACTCTATATTAACAAAAAAAAAAACTGATACAAGTATAAAAATGTAGTTACAGAGCATCAGCAATCCTCACATTGCTCAAAGACCACTATTTGAGATTTTAATGAAACTTCTAATTGAAACTGTTCTACAGCAAATGCATCCCCAAGGATTAGCCATGAATCACTTAACACAACCTCACAAATTGCAAGTGCTCTAGGCAAAATTTCTATATAAAAACAATTTTGAAGCCTAGACCCCGAGGATTTTCTATAAAGAGCTCATACAACTAAGTTGCAAAAGTAGAGAAAACTTAGAGGAAATTTTGAATAGGCAACCATTACTTCTCTGTTATTGAGTTGCATTTTTTAAAAACTGGATTTATTTTTTTTTTAATAATTCACCCAATGAGATTTAAAAAACCTCAAGAGGATTTGGGGGGAGATTTTTCTCCGTCAGATTCATGACAAGCCCTATGTTTTAATACTGCTGTTACAGAGCCATTCTCAAAGGAGACATCATCTCCGAATATACATTGTTGATATTTCAGAGCTGAAACGCTGCAGTGGTGCTGAATTGCTGATAGCAAAGAAGAACAAATCATACATCTTTTTCTGCTACATCCCACCAGAACTTTACCAGAGGTATTCAGACTGCATGCAGAAATGAGAGCTGAGTTCAGGTGGGATCATGACTCTTTTCAGGGAGATGCTGCTTTAAAACCAGTCATGAACAAGAGTCTAAGTAAGCACTGGCAGATGTTTTAGATCCTCTCACTCCAGCAGCTTCTTTCCTAGAAAGTACCTCCAAATAATTTAAACCCCTACCTATCCTCTAGATTAGGATTGGAGGTGGGAGACGTGTCACAGTGCATCAGGCTAATACACTAGGCACATATTTTTCAAGGTGTTTTGTTTTCCTTCTTAAGACTTCATTATTTCACTTCCCTTGCTTGCCTCTACATAGTTAAGCTCCTTGAAGGCACTTGAGGTTGCATTTTCATCTATAACTTTACTGGTGACTGCCAATTCCTATCGTATTCCTGCAATCCACAGAAACAACACTGGGATGATGGCAGGCCCATCTCAAACTGGGAAGGAAGAAAGGCTACACACTTTCCCCAAACTCCTCAGGGGCCACTGGTTTTGATTCTGTGAGGAAACAGAGAAGAGACTGTGCATAACCTGCAACAGAGGAAGTCTAGAAAACCTGAGGGTTTAGTGCAACATATGTGTCTGGCATTTGCTCTGGGGGCTGCCAAAGAAGCATCCTCTAGTTCCTGTGGGGATTTAGGAGAGAGATGCCACTTGGGTGTGGGGCAGGCTGCTGGGAAGGAGAGAGAAAGGCCTCTGAGCATGCCTGCAGCCTGGTTTGTGGCTGAGGTGACCCCTTTGCCTGGGTTATGCAGTAAAGGTATAGGACAGCCCCGGACAACCAAAAGGACCGAAGGCGAGCCTAGCCCAAAAGCTCAGGGCTGCAGCCGTCAGCTGTCCGCCTCTGACCCCCAACAGGTTATGCCGGAGCCCCACCGGGAAACCCTTCCCGGCCCTGAGGCATGGCCCAGGGGCTCACACTTCCCTCGGCTTACTCGCTCCCTCTCCACGCCGGCCCCTCCCGCGGAACCCCCGAGGGTGGCGCGGAGGGAAGTCAGGGCCGTAAGGGGAGCCCGGGCAGCGCCAGCCTCCATCCCACCGTGCCCACCGCCCGGGTGCCGGCAGCAGGCGGAGCGGGAAACTTTCCGCCGGGCGGGCTCAGGACAGAGCCGTCGCGGGCGACCTCCGGCTTCGCGCGGGGCCGGGAAGGGACAGCGGCGGTGGCACCGCGCCGGGAGCATTGCGGAGCCAAGCGGGTCCCGGCAAGGGAGCGGGGTAAGCCGCGCTTGGAAACAGAGCCTCGGCACGGCTCGGGGGAGGTGGGGAGAGACCACTGTCCTTCCCGGGAGCCGAGTACTGTACAAACTCCGGCGAGCGGGACTGCAGCCCGCCAGCCCCGGTGCGAGGGGAGAGGAGAGGGGCTGTGGGGAGGCGAAGGGAGCGCAGACTTACCAGGCGTGGAACACTGAAAGGAGGAAGAAAGCCGGCAGGAGCTTTGCGGACATGGTCCGGACAGTGCTGGCCAGGTGAGAGGTGAGGCAGGACGAAGGAAACGTTGCAGGATATTCACACAGAAGGGAGAACGAGGCAACGAGGTGAAGCTCTGAGCCTCTCCTCTGTATTCTCAGCTTTATAACCTGAAGGAAATACCCCCTTCTACAACGCTCCGGGAAGGGGAGACGAAGAGGA
>VXAY01000344.1:175421-218630 GCA_013399855.1 Oxyruncus cristatus | reverse complement strand
TGGGGCGGGGGGAAGAAGCGCACCTTGCCTCCCCCTCGAGAGAGCCTCGCCACGGCCAGCCCCGCAGCACGGCACCGGAGCTCTGCCGGGGACCGCCCCGCATTGGAGAGCACTTCGTCCCCGCTGCCTACCCAACAGGTACCCGCCTCGCCGGCAACGGGGGGAGCTGGGAAGTGAACCCTGCCCCCGCCCCGGCGGGCGCACATGGGAGAGGGGGAGTAGCAAACCCCGCAGCCGGGACTTCTCTCCGACATCGCCATCCCGATGCCCCCGAGGGGGCGGCCGGTGGAGGCAACCCCCTGCTGTTTTGCGGGATGCCCTCACGCCCAAACGAGACACTCACTAGGCGAATGCCCCTCTCCCTCTTCGCTGCAGGTGCTCTGTTCAGACGGAGGGAGAGGTCGGGTGCTGGTCTTGGGCTGATGGGAAAGACGGGCATCCCGGTGTACATACAGGCGCAAGTCCATGTAATTGGTGCAGCTACTTAAACGGACAGATAGACAAACAAACACAACGCACTGTGTTTGATATGCCTCTGTATCTAGCTGGATGTATGTAGAAATTTGCATGCACTGTATTAATGCATGGACACACATATATATGCACAAGGTATGCCAGTAAAATGCATACACAGAGAAAAGAGATGCTGTAAACCGAGTTACATAGCCTTATGTATATATTATAAACTTTGGAAAAGATGAGGAATTTCTGCTATGAGAGCTCGGAAATGTGACAGAAGCCAGGGCAAAAATAGTTTGGGCTTGGACATTTTTTGTCTTTTTACTCCATAAGGAACAGCACAGATATGATTTTTAGCGACTTCAATTCTCTGCAGGTGTGTGAAGCTTTGCTCCGGGTATGAGGGTAATTGAAATATTCCCCTTTGATTTCAGAATGGAAAGTGGCAAAATTTCACTTACATAATGGTAATTTGGAAACAAAAAACTCTGCTAGAGGCACAGCGAGTGATCGTTTTCCTGTGATCAGAAATCTTGGAAGTATACATCTCTGCTTCCTCCTCCCTTAGATATAACTTCCAAGTTCTGGGGGAGTCGTTTTTAATTATGACATTACATTAAAAAAACCCCTAATCTGCTGGAAGATGCAATCTTGCTTTTAGAATAACTCCTACATGATGCTTAGAAGAGCTAGCTGTAGGGAGTTCTGTTCCAGAAGTTATCTGTTGAAGGAATGAGACAGCTTAGGCAAAATCCATTGTGAGCCAGGCAATTAATTCCTCGTCATGCACTTTAGGGTTTTTTCCAGCCTTTGGGGGTTTGGTTTTTTTTCAACCTAAACGCCTCTTTACTGGATTATAGAGCAGTTCTTCCGTGTTTACTTTGGCTAATTGCATTACTGTGAATTGCTAATGTCCAATTGTTACAAGGCTTGTGGTTTTTTCCTCCACCAGCAGAGAAGTGCGGGTGCAATCCAGGCCGCCTGCTGCCTTGGAAAATAATGAAGAAAGGGAAGGGTCGGCGGGAGCTCGGGGGTTGCCTGGATTTTAGACGGAATAGCTACGCTGTCGGTCAAGCAGCACGCCCATCCGCTGATGTGAAGTTTGCGGGAACACCGCCGCCGTGGGGCGGGCGGGAGGCGGGACGGGGCGAGCGGGGGAGCCATCGCCTGTCAGCGACGGGAGAAACTCCCTCTGGTGCCGATGAGTCCTGGTGGTACCGGGCTCCCCTCTGCCGCCGGCACCGCAGCACGGCGAGAGTTTTCAGGTATTTGAAAGTTTTCTGAGGGCTGGTGCTTATGGAAACATCACTTGGGACTCCGAGGTCGCGGTACCCACGTCCTAGCACGCAGTGCCCGCGCGTTTCGGAAGAAAGGACGGGAAGCGCCCTCCATTGCAAGAAGGGCTTTCGCCATCGCCGGCTACCACTGCCCTGGCCATATGGAAAAATGTGTGCATTCACACGCGCACAATTTGAATAAACAAAAGCTTAGCTCGGCCCCAACCCCTCTGCCCGATGGCCTGGCAGCACGAACAGCTGGGCCGGTGCTGCAGCATCGGAGCCGGCTGCCGGGGCCGAGGGCGCTCGCTCTGCCGGCAGCGGCGGCTGGGGACCGCCTTGCCTCTGCCAGTGCCCGGGTGGGCGGCATAAGGAACCCAGAGGATATCGTGGCAAAAAGACAGCTAGGAAAGATACGCCGGCAGCGATTTCGGGAGAGAGGCGGCGAGCGCAAGCCCAGCGCCGGACCCCGGCGCGGGGACCCGGGCTCTCAGCCCCTCCCCTCCCGGCCGGAGGTGGCTTCGGCTTCCCCGCAGCGGCAGCTCCGCCTCTTACCCCGCCCGCCAGCTCCGTCCCGCCCTCGCCACCTCCCGCCGCGGCGGCGGGATCCTCTGGCGGCGGCGCTGGGAAGTGCGAGGGATGGGGCTGGGTCCCCCACCCCGACCTGCCTGCAGCCGGCGACAGAGCGCTCGGTTACCTCTGTCGGTGACCGTGTGTCGCTACCGGAGCTGTACGTGGCCATCGAGTCACCCAGCTCTCCAGGAAGACCTTCACACTGTCCCCGCTTCCCTTGTACTGTGGCAGCAAGCCCCAAGGCTGGAGCGAAATTATACGGTTAATTAATAATTGCATCCTTCTCCTCAGGAGAAGGAAGGTGTAAGGAAAAAGTAAAGGTGATGTTTGACGTTTTCTTTCTGTTGGCCTCAGTGAGCTATATGTTACTGCCAAAGGGATGCTTTAGCATCACTCTTCATTACACTTCATGCCTCGGTCCTCTTCACACTCACATGCTTTTATTTTACTTTTAAGCACACTTTGCCTTTGCTGAGCCTTTTCAAATCATGTATTCAGGCAAGGGGCATGATTATCCAGCATTTTATCATACCCTGTAATGATAGTAAAATGCTTATATTCTCTAGCACAATAAAATGGACTCACATTTAACTTACCACTCATTGCATTTTCACAGCAGGCAACTATGTTTTCAACCTGAGGGATACCTTTGTGGTATATCTTGTACAATGGGGAAGTATGAGTCCCTGAAAGTAGCTGTGCAGGGTGCTAGTTAAAATAAACTGGGGGGAAAATGCAGAGGAAGGGAATGGGACTCACAGATCAAGTGCCTCACTAACTAGAACTGGGAGCCCCTTCTCTACCACTGAACAGTTTGAGCACCTGAACTTTTCTGAGATTAAATGTTGAAAGAGAACCCTACTGGTGGTTTTCCTAGCACCCCAGTGCTACTTACACCACGAGCAGCACAGAAGAGAACTGGGGCTGCTCTGAGACAAACTAGGAAGGGCCTGAAACTTGTCTCCTACAGTTTCTGGAGTCCTCCAGCTGGAGGCTTATTAGAGATTTTGTAAGAGTCTTAGGGCCAGTTTATTCGGACTGAAGGTCTCTGTTGCTACTGTTGGAAGCACTCCATTTCTATAAATAATTAACTCTGCCTTGAGTTAGGAAGTTGAACCTCAGAGGTCCAGACACTTTCTGTGTGCCCTCAGCTGTGTCCTTCAGCACAGGACTCTGCTCTCTGGCAGGATACAGAGAATCTCCCCTGATGTGCCGTGCTGCAGCTTTTCAGCATCTTTGCATTCGCATGCTGGCAGAAGAGGGCAGGCAGGTCTGCTCTTCTGAGCAGTGTTCCTGAGATGTCAATAACACCAGCCAGCAGTGAATGAAGAGCTGAGTCCAGACCCAGAGGCCAAAACTGCCATGGTGGCTGGTTCCAGCTTTTATTATCATTTATGTGACAATCTATGGGGGTTTTTTTGTCTTACATGTAGTAATTTTCCCACCTATGAATCCAACCTATCATTGCCGGTCTAGTCAATTGCAATCTATCAGTATTTTTCAAAATATCTCCAAATTCATCTAACTGAAATAAACTGGTATCTTCAATCAACATTCTCAATTTCCTTTTCACTTTGTCTTTAGCCAGGGCCAATTTAAACAGAAGCTTTTAAGACATGATGACTGTGAGGAGTGATAATTGCTTTTAAGGATGGCAATGAAAAGGCAAATAATGCACTACAGAATGGGACACTTCCACTGCAGCCTAAATTAGCGGTAATCCTAAGAAGATATTTCAGAAGTCATTTGGGCTTCATAAGCTCTAACTTCCAATCTTTCTGTCTTCCTCTAAATTGAAAAAATGTCTACAACAACATAGCGGAAGACACAAAATCGGTAAAGCAAGGATGTCATTTGAGAGTCACCAAGCAATGACCATTACTTTAGTATCTGTAGTGACATAAAAACATATAAAAAACCAGAAAGAATTCAAGCAATTTGGTCATTTCAGTGTCACTTCCAACACGATAAGAAAAGGGGAAATACACCCATATTAAAACGAACTTTATCTCCAGATTTAAAAATCAAATAGCTGTGCATCTTGCCTGCATAAACTGAATAGCAAAACAGTTCCATTCAGTTTTTTTGAAATTCAACTTACATGTTGAGCAAGAATTTTTGAAAGACATGGTTATTTAGTAAAATAATTTCTTTCTCAGTTTTGTACAAATATGTTTAGCTATTCCACAGAAGGTGTACTCCTTTTAGAAAAAAAGCAGAACACAACTTGAAGTAAGAGAAGAGGGTTAAGCTTTAGAAAACATGTTATAGCTTAACTTCATCCTGGGAGTAAGTTGGCACAGCTCAAATATCAGAACTAAAAGACCTTTTCCATTGTATTCAGCTTGTTCTTTCATTCTTAATGTGTGTAAGTAAAGAAATTTAGCAGCAGACTGCACACACTTACTCTACGGTGCTGAATTGTTGTAATTCACTTCTCAATTCTTTTTAGATGATAGCATACAGAAAAGACCCAAATGAGAAGCAATTCCTATTTATCATTCTCTTTGGCCGTGAAGTAGACGTGTCCCGTGGGGCCCCAGTTCACCGGTGCTGGGGACAGTGACACAGCTCACTCCACGCCTGAAAGCCCAAGCTACTTCCAAGAGAAACCAGAGGAGATTGATGCACATCCAGATACCACCCCATCCTGGAGCAGCACAAGGCCAAGGCATTTCCTTTGAGACAGGATCTGGGAAATGCTCCCATCTCCCACATTTCAGATGCCATCTCAGTGAGTAATGGTCTCCCACACAAACAGTTCACTGACTGTGGAGAGATTTAAATTTTTAGGTATTGTGCAATGCAAGGCAGTGGCATTTAAGAATTCCAGCCTGAAATCTGTCGGTTTATTGAAGCATCTTCCAAACTATAGGACAACACCTAGTGTTCCTGCACAAGCAGACATTGCAAGGTGGCTTCTTTTTCTTCTATCATTTCAGTTCTCAGCAAGGAAACTTCAACCTCATTTAGCAAGTCCGCATTAACAGAATGAGATCTAATCATTATTTTCCACCTTTAGCTTCAAACACAGAAAGTGACAGTCAATACAAATGGAAGTGATTTTTGTACAGAATGCCTGTGGTGCCATATGCATTTCACATATCAGGCATATCTATACAACAGGTAAACACCAATAAATTGTATACTAGAATAAAACAACCTGATCCTGTGGCCATACTACTCTGTTGTTTGCAGGTAGATCTGTACTCATTGAAGATGAAACTTTCCATGTAAGTAAAATAGATCAGAGTTAGAGGTCCTGGCACTGAGTCCTGCAACGGAGACCAGAAACTTATACTGACCCATACAGAGTATGAGTCAGACTTGGCTGTAAGCAAATAAACACAAAGCACAGAAACCCTCTGGGGCAAACAAATGGCACTGGAGAAGATGCTATAAGGATGGCTCTGAGTTCCTCATTCAGGAAACTCAATCATGAAATTCTCTGGGTTTCTCATCTCAAGAAACAGCCATGGGACTTTCTATAAAGTTCTGCTTCCCAGCAGGCACTGAAATTTTTCACTATATTTGATCCCCAAAGGGTCAAAGGGATTTCCCCAAAGGGATGATGAACAAGGAAGTCTGTGGCTGCTCAAAGACACATGGGAAGCCTACATGAAAACAGAGATCCACATCCTCACCTTGGCTCAGGATAGCACTGAATAGGTGGGCATGTTCCTCCCTTGCTCCTCTTTATCAGCATACAGTCATCTGCCAAATCCTATGGTTTCTCCATTGCCACTGGGAATTTGCAAATTTCTCATTCTACAGCATCAAATAAAAAGCTTCAAAAATGAATAGATGTATGAGATTTTTTCTTGGCAATGAAAATGTTTGGAAACGGTTGAAGAGAAGACACATAAGAAGCCCAGACAGCTATCCAGTCCCAGATCAGACCCTCATTTCAAACTCTCCTCTCTGTACCAGAAAGATCACAAGGCTGATGCTCCATAGCAAGACAGCACCTAATTCTGAAATAACTCAATCCACTGTCTTCATTCAAGACATGCTCCTTTCTGGGCAACAGGGAGGATGTGTCATATTGTAGTAGGTTATGTGATCAAGTGCATGCATGTGTGCTTTCCTGTTAATTCTTCAGCTCCTGTGGCGGACTTTTTGGTCTTTCTAAAAGGATAACCAGTATAAAAATGACATTTTGCAATCAAATGTTGAATGCATTTTTTATTTAAACATTAAGATTTAAATACAAAAGCTTCTGGAACAATTAAAGGATGCCAAGGAGGAAAGAGCTGAAAACTCAAGACTGCATTTTTTCATTCATTGTGAAAGCACAACACATTGTCAGCAGCAAGGCGTTTTATAGAAAAGTTTCAGAGAGACAGTACAAAGACCTTTCTGTCAATATTGTCACTGAAACACCTTGCTGTCATGAAGTACACCTTTTTTTCTGATTACACCCCTTAGTGTTGGCTGACTGGTTTTTGCTGTGGGAAACAAGTAATAATTACTGCAGCATAATCTCCGCTAATATAACACAATCTTCTTCGGGGGAAAATGTCCAAATATCATTTACTTTACCCTGATAAAAATGTCTACTGCTGTTGTTAAAAGTTTTATTTGCATAAGTATGTTCCTAATCTATGTTAATTTCATGCAATATAACTCTTAATTTTTGGAATAAATACTGAGAATCGTTAGAGAAAATTTCTTGGAATGCAAAATCCAAACAAACCTTTTCATTTAAGTGCAAGATTCCACCACCTTTATTTACACAAGTAGCATCCCACTCCCTATGTTATTTCAGTGCAAGCTAGCATCTCAAGCAGTGAAATCTGCATAGTCCCATTAGGATTTAATGCATTGTTTTTAACTTCCAATGAAAACTGGGCTGAGCAGTTTTATCTGTGGAGCAATGCACTGCCTGTAACTAGTAAAGGTGCTCAAACATAGCCCTACACTTAATAATTTGGCACATTTACAACTGGCGTTACTCAGTAACTCATCAGATGACAACAGTAGAGCTCTTCTGTAAAATATAGGTTAAGCCTATATTTGAATGACTGTACATCTGAAGTATAAAAACCACGATATGTAGTACACTTGAACAGTTAAAAAATATAACTTATTTTATTTGTAAACTATCAATGCAAGATACTCAGCAGCAAAGAAGCCATGTTCAATGTCTTCTGATCTTTTATAAAGATCAATTGCTGTAAGTAATATAATCATCTCCAAAACATCTGAGGTTACATGTAGAAACAATCAAGGCAATATTATTTGTACATATTATTAAACATGCAAAAAACTTCCTGAAGAATATTGCCCAAATGTGTAGAAAGTCATCTGGATCTCAAATTTTCCTTGGTAGCATCTGCTTCGTAAGTATGGCTCACATGTGGCTTCAGAGTACTTCAGTTTATTTTGGAGAATTGGCACCTTTAATTACAGGCTCCCTATTCAAATACGTAGCCCAGTAAACTAAGTTAAAAGTTCCAAACAGCACTGGAAAAATTATCCGTGACATTTTGTCAATCTTACTGATGCTGTTGTAAGTCTTTTTGCTTTCAGCAGGCTTTTCTTCTGCAGACTTCACTGGAGCAGATGTAGTGTTTGAGATGACAGATGGGGCTGAGTCCTTTGGCATGTTTGGTGCAGGGGTCATCTTCCCAGTTGTGTAAGTATTAGTTGATTTATTTCCCAACAAGTTGCGCTCTTTTTTCTGCAGTGTAAAGAACAAAATATTAGACCACATGAACAGAAAGTGGAAACATGTTCTCAAAGTATTAACCGAAAAAGCTAAGCACCATAATCAATCATGTTAATAAGAGCTCGTTGGCTGTTCTGAGTTTGACTGCCAACAGATGGTTTTGCCTTGATTTTGTAGCCCTTACTCAGGTGAAACTTCCCCTGATGCCAGAGTAGGCTGAGACTGACTGGCTGGACCTGCATCCCACCTGGCATGTGCATTAGCAGCTGCTTTTTTCAGGGCGATGCAGTCTTGCACCTGCAGAGGTTGCTGCTCCATGGGCAGCTGACAAGATGTGAACCTCACTCCCCTGGCTGCAGCAAAGAGTGTGGGGAAGGGCTCATTGCCCCTCCCAGCTTGTCTCTTTGTATGGCTCTTCTGGGATGCCTGCAGGTACAAGCTTTCTCTAGGAGATAATTTACTGAGACTCAGTCCTATTCCAAAGGTTTCATTTCAGCATGAAATTCAAAAGTTTGTCTTTTCACAGAACAGCTCTTTTGTCCCTTTTATTGGGGGGATACTGTGGTGGAACCCCGACTCATGGAGATCAGTTGAGCTTTGCCATTTATTTAGGAGAGCACAGAGGGAGGGCTCTGCAGATATATGTTTCATAGTGTAAGTCTGCTATTATCAGAAGTCTGGTCACTGAAATTCCAAGCCTCATGCACGCAATGCCCAACATCCTTCTGTAAAAAGTCCTCTTCATACAGATGATAGAGACTGGTAGTCTATTGCCATGAAGAGAAGGTGTCATATTCCTTTTCAAATTGTCCTCTACAGGGAGGTGAAAGTATGCCATGAGGTAGTTTAACTTTTTCATGAAGAACCTGAAAACTGACTATTCAGTTATTTGAACTATGTTTAGTACCTGTTTTTTATTTTAGGTATTTAAAAAGTCTAAGTTAAGCACCTTGATTTTCGCAGCTTCCTGGGCTTTTTTGCCATCCCATGCCCAACTCCGCTTGGTGAAATAATTGACTGTTGCAAATTCAATCAATGCAGAAAATACAAAGGCATAGCAAACAGCTATAAACCAGTCCATTGCAGTAGCATAGGCCACTTTTGGCAAAGAGTTACGGGCACTGATACTTAAGGTGGTCATGGTGAGGACTGTTGTTACTCCTGCAAAGAAGGAAAAAATAAAAGAGGCAGAGATCAGTTTCGTAACCTCTATGGGATCACTAACGAGTTATGAGCAGGTCCCAATGCAGGATACCTAAGAAGCACACATGAAGTCAATTGCTGTTTGCATATTATGGTCTGCAAGAGTAAGAAAAAAAAAAGAAAGCCTCCATGCTTAGATGATTAATACTCTGGGGTTCTGGTTATCTCTAGATACAGTGTATTTAAATAAAAATTTTTAGGGTAACACAAGCCCAGCGTTTTTAATGGTCAGAATAAAGTGGGACTACTTAGTTTGTTTTCTTACACAGAGATTGCAGGTATGAAATTGCTGACTGGTTTTGGTTTCCCTGACTGTAGCTCCTCCTTTCCCATAGGCCAGTAATTGACAAAGCTGCCACTACTACTTTAATCTGTGGGAAGATTGCCCCAAGCGTACAAAATTCAACTCTCAGTTACACCTTCGTAAATCTAGAATGGGTACCCTCGGTCAGCAAAGGGATGCTGCTACCTGCCTTCTCCCCAGACAACTTGCTGAACTGATGTTTGGTCAAAGCTGCCAACTGATTTCAGTACGTTTGTACAAAAAACCGACTCCTTTAAGGACAGCTGAACAAAGTTTTAATATATAATAAACTGTTCCCATTCCCCTCATTTTTCATCCAGTGAAAATTTTGTATTTCATCAACCATCACTTAAGAGAGTGCTTATCTTCTGCAATCTTCTAGTGATAAAACAAGTAATTTAATGACACCCCAAAGGTTTTTTCCATAACAATTTCTTTAGTAAATATACATTTTCTAAATGCAAATTCATATTAATTTGTTTGATAGTAATAGAGATAATTGTCACTAATTAACCTCTGCATGGTTTTCCCAGATAAACATCCTACAACAGAGGTACACAAAATGTCTTGAAGTATGTTTCAAATGCTTAGCTAGAGTATAGACCAAATACCATAATCCGTATGGTTTTTTTTGTTCTAAGCCATCCAGTATTTTACCCAAGTGGAAAAAACCCAACACAAATCACACCAATTTGATTCTTCTGTCTTCTGTCCTTAACTTCCACGTAATTGATTCTTGACCAATTTCTGTCATAACTTTGTGGAAAAAAAAACGCTGACAGTGTTTTTAAATAGATTTTGAGTTTGAACTGGAAGAGAATTAGGAAACATCTACAACATCTCAAGCAGAAATAAACATTAGTGAACTGTGGTTTTGTTACAGCAAACCACTTCCACAAGCCAGACCAATCCTATCTGTGTTCTAGGAGAGAGGGGGATACTCACCAAAGACAGTCCTAGCAGGGACAGATTCTCTGTTTAGCCAAAACGACACTTGTGATAAGATCACAGTCATAATGCAAGGAAGGTATGTTTGGATGACAAAATAACCAATTTTTCTTTTCAGATGAAAATGGGCTGTCATAATAGTATATTCACCTAGAAGGAGAAAAATGCACATGTGGGTAAAAGAAAGAAGGTTTACCGATCAGGGACTTAAGGAGGCCAGCTACAACCCCCCCCATTTGAGGATACCACTCAGCCATTCTTAATTGCATGAAAAATATCTGGATTTCTGCACCGTGGAAAACCAAGATGTGAGACAGAGGTGCTGCTAAATCCTCATAGTCTTCACATTCACTCCCCAAAAGCAGAAGACAATGACTACTCCTACTACACTGAAAAGCTACAGTCCTCCTGTGCACCTGGAATGCTGTGATGTCCATAGGCTTAAAAAATCTGGCTTGCTAGCACTGCCTCAGCCCTGCCTATTTTTGACCCATCCTGAATAACTCTCGTACCATAGTAACAATTAAGGCTCTCTACTCTTAGAAACCTGATTTAGCAGCAGGACTTAAACCTCATTATGGCAACTGTTACTGCCAAGCCATCAGTTATCAAGAATAAAAATGAGTCTGGACACCTTCTGCACCACACTTTAGGCATTCCCTGTCCCAGTGTCTGCTGCAAAAATTGCCACTTCGCATATGGATTCTGGGATGTCTTACCAATCTGAGTTCCCAAACCCTTCAGATTGCTCCTCCAGGACAAAAAAAAAAAAAAAAAAAAAAGTCCCTCTAGTGCACACAGTTTTCCTAGAATCTGGTACACTTTAGCCCCTGGAAAAATAATCTGTTTCTGGATACACATTGTGTCATGTCTTGTTCACCTGTACAATGAATACTGTACTGCCTGAATGCAGAGTTCACTGAAAGCTGCCACAGCAGTGCTAAATTCCATGTCTTTTTTATATGCCAAATTCACAGCATTGCCTTAATCTGTCTTATCAGCTCCTCTGAACTCCAGTAAAAGCCAAAAAAAAAGCACTCCAAAATCAACAGACCAGCTGTTACCTTCCCTAATGTTTCAGAAAAAATCAAAACTTAACCTGCTCTTTCAGACTGTTCCTGGAAAACCACATAGTTGTTACTGAAGGCTATTGCTGATGGTTACTGTCCCCAGTTCTTTCAGACAGTTCCTGGAAAACCATGTCGTCGTTACTGAGGGCTATTCATGGTGGTAACTGCTTCCCAAAGCCAAAATCTTGCTAGCTAAAAGCATGCTACTATTTGCCTAGGAAAAACAAGAGTAAACACAAAATGTAAGAATAAAAAACAACACAACCCTTAAAGCCTTAACAGTTCTCCACTCACACTGATATAAAATTAATTTAAAAGCATGCATCATTCAGTTGGATACTGATGAATCAGAGTAATGCCTGTTCTGAAACATGTATTGTCCTCCAAGAACAAAACAACTATATCTATAACCTCTGTTGCAAAGCTTTACTGTTAGTCTCTACAGACTAGCCACAAAAGGAAAATATACAACAGACTGATTCTGTCTTGAGTGAATAGCCTGAGTTGAGCTGTGGCCAGCACTGCTAAGTAATTAGATTTGGCAGATTATTTCTAAGTGACAATATGGCTAATTAGCAGAGAACAGGTTTACAGTGAAAGGGTTTTTGCAGGTATAGCTGCACTGATATGTTATGCTACAGGAGCTCAGCTATTCTGGATCCATTTTACAGACCTTGTTCATGCTGAGGATTTTAGACAGAAAGACTGAGAAAACACAGAAAAACCTTAACTGACATTGCCTCAATCTTTATGTCTTTCTCTGGAATTTGATTTTTTTGTGAAATGGCTCCCTGAAGAGTGATGTGGAGGACAGGGAATGCTGTGAAACTGGGGAGAAAATCCCTGTGAAGCTACCCTGTGAAATTCCCTTCCATTTAGTGTAATTTTGAACCAGGGATGCTGAACATGCAATGGTCTCAGGAGGAATCCCACCTGCTCTTTATTTAGGAGTATCTGGTTTGTGGATTACCCATAAAATATGACAAGAGTCAGCAGGGTCTGTGTACCTGTAATCTGTTTCTCAGTTGCTACTGCACTGAGAAGTGTTTGAGTCACAGTTTCCCTGCTTGCAACAGAGTGACGATGTGCATTATCAATTTTGACAGTATGAGCTGGAATAATAAAAGAAGCTGGAATAACAAAAAAAAAATCTACACAGCTTCAGCAGCAGAACAGGACCCCTTTTTTTCCTTTTTAAAATGCAGAAAATGAATGCCTACATTTTGATGGCCCTCCATAGCTGATTTTTACCTTGACATTGTCTTTAACCTATCAAAGCCCTCGTCTCCACTGAAATGACAGCACCTTGATTTTGCACTTGCTCTTCTTTCAGCCAGTATCTTCTCTGATTTCCCACGCTATCCTTTTCAAAAATGACTATTCTGGGAATACTTCCCCCCGCAGATTTGAAGCTTAAGAAAACCCTACAGCTTGTTTTTTACTGCTTAAAGTAAAGCTAAAAGCTGTCTGAGTTGGCTTTTGTTTATTTAGAACAAGACACTGGCTCTACTGGAGCAGTAGATCTCCCTTTTACTTCTGTAAGACCACAGTTTATCCTTAAACCATAAGCTTTCTCGAGCAAGACCTAATTTTTGTTATAGGTTTATGTAGCACTTAAAAGAGAATCTTTTTCCTGATGGGGTCCACTCAAAACTGCAAAAAACAAACTATTGTTATTAAACCATAACAGATCTAGTACTAATGAAAAGCCCCAGAGCAGGAATGACTGCATTTCTTCACAGAGCTATGCTACTGTGCTACTGGTCTTAAGGGTTTTTTTGTGCTTTAAAAGCTGTTACAGTATGTTTTTGGTATCTAGTTGATGGAGTTCTGAAGATTGTGCTTACAAATTTTCAAGCATCTTACATGCATTCTTCCATTGCCATTATGCTGAGATTCAATAGAGTACTTTAATGAGGCTGGACAAGACCCCAGTCTTGTTTGTTTATTGGATATACCTGAACTCAGGCCTATTAATGGCTGTTCTGGCAAGATCCTGAAATTAGGTCTGTGACACCACCTCCCTGACCACACTGACATCCAGAATGTTTTGGCCCGTGAAAAATCCGTGTGTCCTTTTATAGTGATGCAGGAGAACAATTCATCTCCTGAAAAAATCAGATTTGTTTGGGGTAAAATGAAGAACTGAACAATTCTTTTATTATTTAGGCTCTGGATATTACAGAGCTCAGGTTCCAGCTGGCAGAATATAAAAGAGTGGGTTTATCTTTTGTTTTGTGACACTGCAGACTCTGAGCTACCTGTGAAAGATTCTGGGCATGGGGAACACAATTGGGCAACCATTCGTGGAAAGCAGCAAGATCCACTTGGACTCATCTCATATCTGATTGTTTTCAGCACTTGTACCACCAGGATATAACAGATGTTGGGTCTGTTGGAAGTAGTGTGAGTAGTGAAGTATCTTCTCTTTTGATGGAATGACATTTGGTGATGTTAGCACAAAAAAAACCCACAAAAACAAAAACACCTATAAAATACAACAAACAGCCAAAAAAATCAAACAGGTGGCACATGTCAGAGCTGTTTTCTGTGGCATGGCTAAAATGTTCCAAATTTCAAGACTGGCTGATGAATTAGGAATGCCAGGATATTTTTTTCTGAGAAGCTAGCCAAACATAGCAGCTTGCCTACAAAATCAGCAGAATCCCAAGGGATTGGTGCAGGTCCAGCATGTCTATTTAAAAAAGAGTCTGCTAGAAAGAAGAGCATAAATGACCCATGACATACACAAACATTTTGTCTATGCAACAGCAAGAGCTGTGTAGTTCGACTTGCGTATCATGAAAGCCACAAAAGGTCCAAGCACTTGGATTTATGCAATAGCTTTTTGGTTTTTCTTTTTCACATTCAACAATTCAATAGAAGAAGAAATGCTTTCGACGGCCATTCGTAAGTAATGCTGATTACTGGCCTCCTACAAGCTTGATGAAGTCCAGAAAATCCATCGCTGACTGATGCTTTCCCTGTGCGAAATCGGATTTTTGTATTTTGCTAATCCCCGGTTACAATCTGTGTCCTGCTCTTTGTGATCCACCCTGCAATCAGAATCCAGCCAGCCCAGATGTAACACAGGACATTAATATAAAATCTTGACGTTGGAAACCAAGCATTTATTAGCATAAATCTTAAATACATGAGGGAGGTGTTTGCTGTGCAGAAACTTTGGGATATGTCTGTTTCCTTGGGCTGAGGAGTACAAGGAGCTTTCACAGGTAAAGCGGCAAACTGGAAGTGGCCTGGAGCTGACACACTGGAGCACTCACTGCCTGGGCTGGATGGTTTTCTTGCTCTGAGGAACAGGACGAGCTTGTAGGAGATGCTCCAGTACATCCTTTGGATCTTTCTCTTGGCAACAATGAAGGCGAGAGGGGAGCTGCCATTCATTGCAGAAAACAACGCGGCTATGATGGTGAACTGGTAAGGAAAAAAGTGTCTTTACTCTTTCATGGGAGATAGTGTACTCATTCTTTTCCTGCAGAAGTGATTGCTCTGTCTACATGCTTCTCTTGACTTTAGGTATCTTTGCTTTAGCAGCAGCTTTGTGTCTCCTGTAATGTGCAAGGGGGGGCATGAAGGTCTACAGGATGGAGACGGCAGTTGTGTTTAGTGGTTGCCCACGGCAAGCCTTCCCTCACTTTGTGTCCTGTTTGGAGCATAAGCGGCAAGCTCAGATGCTCCCTCTTTTTCTGCCAGTTGGAGCACAAGGATTTACACATCTTTATGTTTCGGTTCAGCTAACTTTGTGTGCAAGTGTACGTGCACCTGCTTTCACAACTCCTACATTTCCTGCAGGTAGTAACAAGTTCTTAATTAAATCTATACTTCATCCTTTACAACTCTGCCCATCATTTTTCACCAGGCATACAATATATCAGCAGCAGACTCTGTTGGGCTTTTTCTGCAGGAATTGCTCCCAGCAATGTTGTCACAGGCTACTCCTTTTCCCAACCTTCCCCTAATAGCAGGTTATTTCATTCCCCCTCTTCCCTGCCCCGATGGATGCCACTAATGTTCTCCAGTTGAGTGCATTGTGTAACCTGGTTAAGCCCCCGTCCTGCTGAGCGCACGTGATCCCTGTCCCAGCTTCGACCCCCTCGGGAGTAATCCCCCCCCCATCCCGGCACCAATGCACACCCAGGGCTGCCCTTGCGTGGGAGCCTTAAGAAGCAGGGAGGCATGGCTCACGTGGAAGCCCGGCCTGGGATTAAAGCTTCTTTGCCTCCCTAATGCTGCCACATCTGGCGCCTCCGCTTGCAGCCTCGGAGGGAATGGGAATCCTCGGGGCTTGCACCTCCTCTCTGGCCATGTGGTCCCCTGAACATGCTGCAGAGCCACGCCAAGCCACAGCCCCCACTTGACCCTCCACTCCCTATTCCCTTCCCTCCCCTCCTCCTCCTTCCCCTCCCCCCGCGGTCTCATCAGGCAATCATTCTAAAGCGATGATTGAAACGGATCAAATGCGTGGGTGGTGTTTGCCTCCCAGGGTGGTTTCACCCACGGGAAAATAAGCCAGCAATAGCACTGGCAGCCTCAGCAAAGGCGATCGCCAAGCAGCTGCGTGCAGCTTCCCTGGCACTGCTGTAAATAGCAGGGACTTGGATGCATCTTTAGCAACAGACTTGCAACGTACCTAAGAGCCAGCACATAATTCTCTCAGTGTTTAAGTGTCTCTGCTAAGTGGCCATGAACGTGCACAGGATCTCCCTAGCACTCCACCTCCCACGCATACTTCTCTTGCCTTGTTGCAAAATAACCAGAGCCTGTGGATCTCCCCTCCCACTCCAGCTATCAGCAACCATGGGATGGAAGTATTCTCCATACCTGTACTGGTACTGATGTTTTCAGTTCCCACAGTTTGTCCCATCAGGTGGTATTGGTTAAGTCGTGAGCCGTCTTCAGCCACCACAACAGATGTTGTGGTGCTGTTCGTCCACACATAGATCACTTCAGAATTGGGGTAAGCATCTGCCAGAAAGGAGGAAAAAAGATGGTGATGAGTAAAAACCACTGTGTAATATTTTAGTGGATCCTTAAATGGTATCGGCAGGGAGAAAGAATAATGGAGGAGTGAGAGTGAATGGAGAAAAACAAATAAAGATGATATAATCATGGTCCCATATGCGCAGCTGAAAAAATATTTGGTTGAAGCCTTCTAATATAAGAGATGTGTGGGACGGTTTGTGAACGGCTGGAACAATGGAGATATAAATATAATCCATCACAACCACTCAATTTGGGAAAGAGCAGCTCAGACCTATACTCACCTAGCTGGTGGCTCCCAAACCCCAGCAAGCTGCAAAAGGCATTTTGCTGAAGCTTCCTCTGAAAAGGACTGAGGCACCTTGAGTGCCTGGACAACAAGGACCCTGTGTGTCTTTTCATGTCTCCAGTATAAAATATAAAATTCTAAATCCATTCTAAGTGTGCAAGTGCAGAGTCTGCTGTGTGTGCATTGACTTTGGAATATGTACTTGGGGGTGAGGGGGTAGGTCTTGCATGATGACTGTAGATAAAGGCAGCTAGAATATGTCTGCCTGTGCCTGTGATGCTGAAGAGCAGACACAGGATTCGGGGGTGACAATGCATGAAGGAGAGCAGGAATGGGGTGGGAGGGGGGGGAGGTGTCTGTGCATACCAGAGCAAATGGGTGGTAGTGGTGTATAAAGACCTGCACACCTGTAGATTTGAATGTGATTTCTCTCATGTACATTTATGAGTCCTAGGAAATAAAGGTGGTGGCAGTACTGCCAACTCATTCCTTCCTCTATAAAGCTGCTGTAACTTTTCATGCCCTAACACCTTGAGTGATTAGAGTATTATAAGGGAATCTCAGTTTTCTTTTAGAAAGACAGTCAATGCTGCTTTTAGTTTTTAAGCCTTCTCTGCTGATAGTCTCAAAAAATCCATGAGCTGACTATACATTTAAATGTATTTTATTTAATATAAGTAGCTCTCACCCTTTTTAGAACACCTTTATCATTGAAAATTTGCAAGTCATACTCCTGCAAGGTAAAATCTCTGGAAAGCAGGCAGGGCTTACTCTCCTAATATGAGGTGAAAAGCAGGTAGGCTTGTGTTCTGAAGTGTTCTGAAGTCAAATACTAATATCTCACCTTCTGCACTCTTTAACGTGGGAGTGCAGAATGTTTCTTTCTGGGAAAACTGGCACCCTAGCTCAGGAGACAATACATGGTGGCCCTCCAAATAAGGGCTTGAGAGTCAAGGACAAGAGGTCAGCTTGAAGGATCACATGTACTGGCTCCATCAGAGTGTGTTTTGTTTGCTGGAGCTAGTAGGCTGTCTTGGATAGCTGCAGCTCCATGGAGGACTTATAAAAAATTCACAGACAGTGGGTCAATGTGAGCTTCTGAGGCACTGCAAGGGCAAGAAATATGCTAAGGTGATCCCTGGATCCATACAACAAGGAACGTCAAGCAGAAAATGGCAAGTGATCCCGGTTCAGCCGAAGAGCACATGTGTGTTGCACAATGAGCTTCACATGACTTCAATGCTGGACCAGGTAGCAGGGAAGAAAGCAGCACCTTTTTATGCTGTTGTTGATGTTACTGTGCCATATGTGGAAGGCAGAATACTAGGCTAGATACACCTTTGGTATGACTGTTTATGGCTATTCATCCACATCTCAGAAAATACATAAAAATAATGAGGACAGAGAGAGGGAGAGAATTCAAAAGAGGGTTACAAGTATCTCTAGGGACTGGAAAATAAGTCAGGATTTGAAACTTAAGCAGCTCAACTTATTCAGCTCACTGACAAGAAGCTGAGATGTGGCTCAAGGTCTGAGTATAGATATTTGCATACAGAAAGCTAAACCCAGGATGAATTTCCTGTACTATAACAAAAGGTGCCTGAAAGATTGTTCCAGGCAGATTCAGATGAAGAACAGGGCACAATTTTTCCCATCTAGATGGGAGGTGGGTAATTACACAGTGCATAACCTGAGGAAAAAAATATGGACTACTGTCACTAGGATAATGGTGAGTTGAAATCTTTTTTTGCCACATATCTGACAGTTGTTGCTGTATTCAGGGCTGGAGCTGATCCAGGGTTTGGAAGTTGAGGATCTACAAATCTTTCATCCCTTGTTAGCCATGCAGGACTGCCCAAATGCCTTCCTTATGCTTTTATTTGTAGCTCTGCAGTAAAATTACTGTAATTACATGTCATGATCTGCTATGAAAGGCTAAGAAGGAAAGTCTTCCCTATTTCAAAATATTTGCACCACAAAAAGTGATGGAATTTCAGCTTCCCTTTAGAGCTGAGATGCTTTATCTCAGAGATGATTACAAGCTCACAACATGCTGTAAATAATTTCAAAGTCAGATCTGGAGAAGGCAAGTCAGAGGAGTTAGGCCCATTTAAAAATGTGATGCAGAAAACCCTCCTTTTTTAAATGCTTATCCGGTATATATTGTTCACAGGGTTGGAAGCTCCTACTCTGGAAAAGTCCAGCAATTCCTCTGGTAAAAAAAAAAAAATGTTCAATTCAAACAGAGGCCAGAAGGTGCCAAAACTCCATCCAGATCTCACAGATAGGCTAAAACAACACTTCATGAGGCTGTTTTCTTTCAAAACTATGCCAGGAAAGGGAGGCTACCCATCCCAGGGCAGCTGGTGAGAAGAGACAGCACTCAGGCAGGCAAGAGCACAAGATGAGGTCAGTCCCTGCCTGGGAGGAAGGCTCTAGCCTATAGGTCCTTTCTCACATGAAAATACCTATTGCAAGACAGAGAGTTGCACCACTGCTTGGCCAGGAGTAGAGTATCTATGGGAGAACGGAGAACAGCCCAGCCAGAAGAGATTCTTGTGTAAGGGCACGTAGAAGGCTTTAAGACAGAAGAGGAACAGATGTGTTCCTGCAGAGCCCAACCCAAATCAGTGCAACCTGCAGTGATTTTACCTCCTCAGCAGAAGTCTGTCACATTAGGAATAGCATGAATTTACCCCAGTCTAGAGTTATTGTATGGTGATGGATCACATATACGGCATGATCCTCATCTATCTTCCATGCAAATGTTTTAAGAAGTTCTAATGTAAGATTTTTTCCTTTGTGACTTTTTTCTTACTCTAAGCCAAATTCTGACAGGAAAAAGTCCCCCCCATGCACCTTGGTGTGGCAGCTGAACCACAATCTCTTTTCTAGATAGGGAGAAAACCTACTTTTAGCAAGTAGTTGTCTTCCTACTGCAAACCTTCTGCCATGGCTTCCCAGAAGCCTCAAACTCTAATTATCCCAAACTCGACAACCAGAAAGAAGCTCCAGCTCTGCTGCTGATTACCCCTGAAGTATAATTAGGCCCAGTCACACTGAAAGCTGAAAGTGTGTGTGTAGTCTAGAATAATGTTAATTTCCTACTGGGGTAGAAGAGATGCTAATGGAGAGATGGTATTATTCACTGTCATACCAAACTGTGTAAAAACCCCCTTCCACTTAAACAAAGCTTCCAGTATGTTGCCTAGTAGCCGTGCTTGCTGAAGGACTAAAGAACTTCAGCTCATGGTGTCTAGAATTATAGGAAAGGTTTACTCATCCTAAGGAAATATGGCCCTCATCTCCTCTACCTGACACACAGGGTGGGGACATCTCCCAGAGGGTGATAGGAAAATGTAGTAGTGGTTCTGGGACAGCAAGCTGAGACAATAATGTTGGTAGTGTTGTAAAAGCGAGCTCAAATTCAAAGCCACTGAACATCCAAGTGAGACTGCTTGGTGTTTATTCTACTTTAAGCAAGTGGGCATCTTCTGGATTCATGAATCTGAATAATTAATTTGGTGTTCTTTACAATCATTTTGCTGGCTTGGCAAAGAAAGGAGGAAGCCTTGTTAAACTATTCTTTCTCTTCTAAGCTCACTCTTTCAAAAAAAAAGAAAAAAAAGGTAGCAGTTGAGATGAACAACTAAAATTACAGAGAAGTATAATGTTATTAAATGTGAGAAAATGACAACAGACATTTATTTCTAGTGGACAGTTGATAAATTGCTACAGGCTTATCACCTACCAGGATGATGAAAGAAGTAATTTCTTCTCATATCTATTTATTGATGAGCAGATTCATTTTTCTGCATTCTAGCATCCAACACACACAGCACAATATAAAAATGGTTAAGAGGTCCCTTGCTCTTCTCCCACACTCTTCCTGCTCCTATATGTCTGGCAAGGAAAGCATGACATGGTCTTTCTTACGCCAGTGAACAGTGGGCAGAGGAGTGACCACAGCCAAAGAGAAGATATACATTAAGAAGAAGTCTAGCAAAGCAGAGCAGTTAGTTGGTAAGACCTGGAGAATCCCTGCCATTTGCCTCAGCATTGAGGAGTGACCTGTTTTCCCTGTTTTCATTTGCAAATGAAACAGTGAGCAGTATAGCACCTTCCCTTCCATTCAAAAAGCAACCCACAAGCAGGGAGTCTTCTCCTGCCACTGTCCCCACCCCAGGGCAATGGTGGCACCTGTGGCTCCTGACAGACGCCATCCTTCTCGCCTTTCTTTCTTCCATATTTGGAATAAATTCCAGGAGAAAAAAAAAAAGGTGGGGGGAAAGGAGGGTGGGGAGAGTGTTCCTTGGCACCTTACGTCAAATAAACCTAAATGTGGATGGATGAACCCAAACTTTGAGTCTGTGGGAGCCAGATGTATTTCTAGGACTGATTTTTTTATAAGCTATAACCCAGAAAAAAAAAAAATCACCACTGATATCTGCCAATATCTGCAAAGGTTTTCATATCTGCATTACAGGTCATAAAATAATTTAGGAACAAAGAATCCCTCTCCAAAGCACCCCCTAAACCTACAGAAGCCATAAAGTAGTGTCTGCATAATTAAGACAACCTGGACAGCATGGGATCTGTGTGTATGGGTGCCCACCTGGCATGCTTGAGCTTTGTTCCACAATTAAACAAACAATTAAACAAACAAAACATTTATCCACAAGCCATGGCTGAAAGTTTTCTTTCAGAATTATGCTAGTTGGAGGCTGAATTAACTTAGAGACATACTGTAGAAAGATGACTTTTGAGTTGTTTTCTATTTTATTCATTACAATTATGCAGTTATATTCCAAGCCTTTATCATCATGACATTTGTACATGACACAAGGATCATCGGACTGCCTAATCTTGGAGGTATTGCTAATCCCTTTCAAAGCCTGTTGATTGGGAAAGATGTGCATAAATTGTCAGATTTTTTAGAAACTCTAATTGCAATCTGAATACACATACAAATATCTATCTTATCTAACCATTAATGTATTTGACTGACTTAGAGGCTGTTATATAACTCAACAGTGATCCAGATTTACAGCCTTTCAAAGACTCCCGCAGGCAGTAAAACAGCACTGCTACTAAGCCATCATGTACCAGCTTGAATGCTAAGAGTCAGGCTGGGTTTCTTGCGGTTTTTGCACAAATACTTTGCAGCCCATTACAAAGCATCTGTCAACAGGCCAGATTTGAGCTCCGTAATTGGAATTTCCCATTAAATTGAGTTTATAAGAATGAATCAATGTACAAATGAGATCACTCTATTGGGGCAAGAACTGAAAAACGTATCTAGTAAAAATGTAATTTAAAATACAAAAATAATAAGACGTGGTACTAAATATGTGTGATCTAGATGTAGGGGGAAATAGCTTTTTATAACAGTAAGCTTTTAATGTAAAATAGCAATTTAAACACTAAGATAAATGTATTCACATATTAAATAATGAAGAGCCTAAAATAAAGACTGTATGATGAATTCTGCTGTTCTTAAGAACAAGGGTTGTGGAAATTACTTTAGGGACCTGAAATCATCAGAATTAAGACTGGTAATTTAAACTGGTATGAGTTAACAGCACATGGAATAAACAGCATGCATTATTTTAAATACATGCCACAGACAAGAAGTGTAATGTGTACAAATACACGGGACTACAAATCCACATAACACAGAATTACAGAATGGTTGGGGCTGGCAGGTACATCTGGAAATCACCCAGTCCCACATCCTGCTCAGGCAGGGACACCAAAGGCAGGTTTTCCAGAATCATGTCCAGTCAGGTTTTGAATATCTCCATGATATTCAAATTTTTCTAGCCAATCTGTTTCAGTGTTTGGTCACCCTCACAGTAAAAGCATGTTTTCTTCTATTCAGATGGAATTTAATCTTTTTCAACCTGTGCCCACTGCCCCTTATTCTGCCAGTGGGCACCACTGAGCAGAGCCCAGATCTTTCTTCTTCATCCCTTCCCTCCCAACCCCTGCCCCTCATATTTATACAGATGGATTAGGACCCTCTGAGCCTTCCCTTCTCCAGGATGAAGAGTCCCAGCTGTCTTGGTCTCTCCTCATAGTAGAGATGCTCTGGTCCTCCAGTGATCATTGTGGCCCTGCATTGGACTCTCTCCACAAAGTCTGTATTTTTCTTCCACTGGGAAGCTCAGAATGGGACACAGTGTTCCAGATACGAGTAGAAATCAAACACTCAGAATGAAACTTTTTTTGAATGACACAGTATCATCTAGATTAAACAGCAGAGGACATCCAAGGAGGAAATTATTCATGAACTTGGAACAATTCTTGTATGAAAACTGATGGCAAAAGACTATAGGACACCACTGGCTCTGAAACGGGCAGTTGGAAGTTCAGTCATAGTAAAATTATAATTACTGTCCTTCCTGAATTTAAAATAAAAATAGTATTTGGTAACAAAAGTAGTACTTTATATGTTTTTCTGACACACAGTTTTATTTGATCTTGTTGTCACATTCTGCAGGGAATAGAATAGGATGTTCTGAAAAATGTGCCAGACAGGTCTAGAGAGACTTCACTACTAAGCAACACTAATGTACTCTACTGATCATTGCTAAGAAAATAAAGCCCTAAGTTAGATCAAAATGATTCTGGTTTAGAATGTAATTTATAAGTCACCTCAGGAAAAGGTGGGAATAGAAATATGATAGAACTGTCTGTGGCTTGAAAATTAAATGGAAGTGCAGACTGTACCCACAAGGTGGTGAAACAAAGAGAACTGAAGATGTCTGTGAAATTCATTTTGAGACACATAATTTTGCAAAAGCCATTTTCTTTAGCTTTTCAAAGCAAGAAACAGGTGGAAGGTCCTGCGTAATTTTAGACCTTCTAGTTCATGGGAGAAAAGTCTAAATATGACCCGACTTTAAGGTCAAAAATATAAAGCCAAAGGAAAAAAAAAAACAAATCCTTATAATTTTTGACTGAAAGCAACTTTGTTATTTTGGAGGTGTGATTCATGATTAGCATAGGCAAGTCTGCTGACTGCTTTAATACAATAAATTGACTATTTGCAAGTTGGTACACTAAATCACAGTCATACTGATGATGCATGTAACACAAATACTAATGAACAGTTGTCCTGATAATTCAGTCAGACGTAGCACCTTCACAGGATGCTATTCCACCATTTAAGAAGAGAACTGAGCTCAGAGCTGTGCAGAGTAATACAGAATGTTTTCTACAGATGATTGTGAAGACAGTGTGCCAATTTGAGGGATGCCTCTTAAAGAGGTGCCCATATTTGCCACCATGCAGGCAGTATCATCCTGTTCACCCTAGGGCCATGGGCGAGCAATCAGAGGGCTGCATCTATTTCCCAGGCACTGGAATCACAACTGGGAGTGACTGCTTGCTGTGAAATCTGACATATAGGCATTAAAAACCAGGCATGGCACACCAAATTGAGATGTGTGCCCCAGGATAGCAGGGCTGCACTCAGAAAAGGGAAAAAAAAAAAAGCAAAGAAAATGTTTTTCCGTAGGGCAGCCTGGAGCATGACAAACAGCAAACAAGACATGCAGATGTAGACAACTAAATCCTGCCACCTGCCATTGTGGGATGCTTGTCATGAGCTGACTGAAAGGGGTGACTAAACAGGGGGGGCTGTAACACATCCAGTGCTCAAAGATACCAGCAGCACCAGGTCATCCTCCCAAAATCCCTGCTGTCATCTGAGAGCTGACATTAGGGAGCAAGTTATACCTTCCTTCTTTTGTCTCTTCCAGTTTCTTCCTCTCACTGCAGTCAATATTTACAACACAACTTCTTGCTTTATTTTCAAGTTTAGTGGTAGCTGCCTCAATCTAGAACTAACCTGAGAATTGATTTTACATCACCATTTAATGGTGACTACACAAGTGGTTTTCATACGGAACATGTCAGAATATCCACTGTAAGAGGACTAGAGCAACAGAACAGTAGGATATGCTGGGATGATATTTAAAATGCTAAGTATCCTGGGATGTATCTGACCTTATGTTGGTCTTTCTAGGCCAGGAATATGGTAATTCCAAGTCACTCAGCCAGTTTGAGTGCTGTACTAACATTTAATGAACTTTGAATTTACAATCACAATATCAGGCAGTTATATTAAATGCTTCATTAGGAAAAACAGCGTAGTCATGAGAAAGATGTTAAGAAATTTAATTTACTTTTTGCACGGCAAACAAAAGTATCCTCCAAAGTATGGCTGACATCATTACTCACTTCGCATAATACCTTTACTCTCTAAGCAATCTTGATTGCAGTAGTCCACTCAGTTTGCAAGCTGCCACTTAATATCAGCAAAGCTAATGTGACCAGCTCTTCAGGAGTGTCACTGGAGCTTCTTCTGTGAAACGTGGAGTAATTTTTAGAAAATGCTATATTTGATGTTGTTGTGGAAGGTACCTTCACAAACATGGTATTTTTGGCCAAATCTAACATCACAGAATGAAACTGTGACCTCACCACAATCTACAGACATTCTTCCCACCCACTTGAGTGGCATCAGGAACTCAGACATCACAGTTTGTTTATCTGCTGAGCTTACCATTCAAAGAACCCTCACTTATAAATCAGTATGGCCTGAGAACAGCTGAGAATGATTGGAGCTACCTGCAGAGCTGAATATATACCTTTGTTTCTGAATCCAGCCCCTTAATGAAGACATTTACAAATCTCAGAAGTACTGCTACATTAGTAACACTGTGAGAATGTGTAATCAATAGGTATGTAGAGATAGCAGGCTGAAATATTATTATTCAAACCTTTAATACCGCTTTGAGATTGCATCACAAGAACTTATTCCCTACGCCAAAGGTGCAGTCATCTAAAACTCAGAAGATGGATTATAGACTCCTGCCATGAGACGCAGTGCAGGCCTGTATTTCCCTCTTTGGGAACTGTCCCCTCCCAGTCATAGAGACCCAGATCCAAAGGTGCTCACGATCTTATCTTCTCTGTGCACAAATAAAACATCTCCTTATTTACAGCCATCAGCTGTAAATCTCCTCCTAAAATAGGAGGAGATTAACGTGAGCCTAAAAATATCTACCTCTCTCCCCTAAGAGGGTGAGAGCAATCAGCTCAGCTGTATATATTTACTTTACAGAAATATAAATTTAGGAGGGAGGAATCCCAGCTTTGCTGACAGATTTATCTCTGGGATGTTTTCAGCAAAATGGTTAGCTGCTAGCAGAGACTGGCTGCGAGAACTCTTTCAGTGGAGAAGGGGAAAAAAAAGAGAAGGCTTATCAGGCTTTCCCTCTTCCCACTCCTCCTTCCTTCTTGTTTCTTCATGGGGGACAACACAAAACAACTATTTGCTTTGAAGAAACTTGTGGGGCTGGGACTGCAGCAGTACTAGAGGACAACTTGGACTAACTTGGCTCTCTGTGTAGGAGAGAAGGCTAATGTGCAATTTAGGGGAAGGATTTGCTGGCCCACCAGAGACTGAGGTGTCATAAAGGAGCTGCCAGACTAGAAACTGAAATCCAAGTTTGAGCAGTGTCTTGGAGCTTTTTTCATCCCCCAAAAACCCTAGGCAAGTAATTTTGTCATTAATGTACTGTAGTAGCACTAGGAGGCTCTAATTGAACCTAGGGACCCATAACGACAGAGACAATAAAAGCAAGTAATGAACCGTTCTATCTTAGCTCAGAAGAGACTGTAATTGCTCTTTGCCTCCTTTATCCCCACCTACAAAATGCAGAGACCTACCAACCTCATACCAGCATCACAAGAATGATTCCAGAAACATTTATGAAATGCTTACAAGCCATGGAAACAGCCACCTTAGAAAATATGAGACATTAAAAACCTGGCTTGTACAGCAGTGGAGCAGTATTTACCCACTTGTCATATTTGCAGATAATATCCCATTTGCCAGTGGTATAAACCTGTGACCCATGGCTGGCAACCATAAGCCGTGGCACTGCCTTTTGGGGCACTGTGAGCCCAGCAATGTCTTTGCAGGTTTGCACTCAAGGGCCATTTGAAAGCTTAAGCACACTAAGCACAGAGTTTCTGAGTGTTGTTTTCTACTGCTGACAACTCAAACTGAATCACTCTTGTCTTGTAATCAGGAAGTTGTGCAGACTTTAAATTTATGCTGAAACCTCCAGTGTGGGAAATGCATGCTGATGTTTGTACCATCAGCAAAGCACCCTGGATTTCCACACCACTCCACCACAATCCTGTCTAGACCTCTAGAGGCAAATAATAGTAACACCATTAGGTGATCTCCCCCTCCTCCATTCATTCTAAAGGGTGTATGTAAAATTAGTTCATGCTAGATGCCTCTTCTTTATTAGCTAGCTAGTGAAATACTTACTTAAGTAAAACTACAATGGCCGTTCAAGCTAGCTGTCTAGACTGCCTTTTTGATGCTGCCACAAGCATGTCTTTACTGTGCCTGGAGAGCTAGCTCCTAAACAGCTAAAAGTTAGGGAGAAAGTATTCCAACTAAAGTGGTAGTTAGTAGCTGGTGGTAATATGGGGTTGGCAGAGGAAGAAGAAAAATATATCAAATGTCTTAGAAATATTTAATTTTTTATTCACCTAACTTCACCTTATTTTAGTCATTCAATGTCCATTGCAATGGAATGTCTAAGGAAGCAGTGATAAACCTTAGGAAAATGTAAAGGAAGATGTTACATGAGTGAACGGAACATCATCAAAACTATCCATTCTATATTAGGAGGCTTTTGCCTTAAATTGCAAAGTCACAACTTAGTCTTGAACTTCGCTGCTCAGCACAGAGAACCTCTATGGTCCTCTCCATGTGTCCTTTCTTAAAGAATGCACTAATACGTCACATCAGAGACAACAAGCTGTGCTGCTTATCTCTGCCCTCAGGAATAGACTCAGGAGCCTCTTCTGACCATCTGAAGAGATGAGTAACAGAAAAGCTCTGCCTCCACCCATGAGACTGCAGTTCCAGATGTCCCTGAGAGCAACCTATGAAAACCTTCCAAAGAGCCATTCCCCCTTTTCAAAGTCTCTTAAAATTGACATTTGTCTTTATTTCTTATTCATTTAATTATATTCTGACACAAGACTCTTACACACAAGTTTTGAGAGGTTGGATACATTCTTTATCACAGTAAACTAATCAAGAATTAGAGTCTGTTTAGAAGGATTTTGTTTTGAAGTTCTCCTTCCAACCCTTGCAGTTTTCCTGCAGCTCTTGCGGGTGCTAATGGGGGGAAGCATAAAATCAAGAAACACTTTTACCTCAGTGCCTTCTCCGCATTAGAAGGAAATACCATTAGGGAAATTTCCCTTAAATACTTTTTTTTTGCAGAAATTTCTCAGCAGCTGCAGGTGAATGGATAGTTTGTGAACAGTGAGTGCCTTAATATTCAGTGTTGCAATAAAATCTCAGGATACTGGTGAAGTTACTGTCTACTGATTACTTTGACTTCACCAGACTTCTTAGAGGAAAATAATTTGAGCATGCCTCCTGCTACAGATATAGCCTGTGTAATTTCCTTTATCAAAGTCATACTATGACTTAGTTTGAGCTGTTAAAAAGGAAGATGTACATAAACCATGTTAACTACTTTCTCCAGACACTACAAATTGTACCTAGTGCTATTTTCTCATAAACAGTTGTCAAGTTCCCTTGTTGATCAACAGTGATCCACCTTCACCATCTTCATGTCTGACTAAACATTCATCAGGAATAAACACCATGCCTGTTTTTCCTCTGTTCATGAGCTTGGGGATCTCATTATTTTCAGAATCTTCATTAAAATCTCTATTTACTCTAAGAGTCATACGTTTTGTTTTTGAGGGGTTTCTCTTTTTTTTTCTGCTGATTGACTAGTTGGCAGCTGCGTCATGCATTTGTGTATTCCATAATAAAAGATCTCATAATTCCATGTACTCAGACACTGTGTCTTTAAGAGATAGTCGCCATAAATAGACACCACCTTACAGTATTTGACATTGTCAAAGCACCAGTTAATGTTCACCAACAGCAATTAACTAATTCATCTTCAGGGCAACACCGATATAACTAACACATGAGTAAAATGAGATTTAGGAGTTAAGTCAGTTGCCTGGGCAGAGGCCTTCATGGTCTAGTGGATTAGACATCTGCTTCTCCAACCAAAGAAGTTGAGTCTAATCCTTTTTCTGACATTGATTTGCTGCATGACCTTACAGAAAGTCAATTAACTTCTCTGTCTCAGCTGCCCTAGAGATAATGATGCTTACCTACCTGGTGACACATGGGCATTTTGAATCTGTACTAAATGATACTCTTAATATATTCTTAGGGCCCATCAGTGGAAGACGTGAAACATTAAAGCTGTGAAGCTTTAATGTCCTTGCTACTTTATCTAATTCCTCCCTCACACACCAGAAACAGCTTATGGGTAAGGACAAATTTCTTAGGCTAAGGTGCTCCTCATGCAACTGTGTCTGGCATCAGGAATTTTCATCAGATCATGTTTGACCAGTAAAGTTATTTAGAATACAGGTCAGCAATGTAAAGTTTATTTTAAACTTGGCCATGGAAGAAAACAGCATCCTTCCCTTGCTATCAGGAGGTAATGAACAGACTGTACTCCTGATTCAACAGAAGCAGAGCCTGCTGCAGATACCCTAGAGCCTGTGCTCATGCACCATCCCCAGTTCCCTCTAAATGAGACTTCTGCAAGATAATTTCTATAGGTGTCCTGACCCATAGCAGGAACACAAGCCCAAAGGAAAAGTACCTGCATGCATGCACCTCCTGGAGCAGACCCACCTGATCTTGCCATCTCTGAGCAGTGGGGTGCTGTACTTAAGAGAACAACTAAAATCTGATCTGTTCAGTTTGTGAGAAGCTGTCCTTGAACTTCTTTCCTTTTCACGATGTGCCACAGAGCATTAAAAAATACTACTACAGTTGGCATTTAAACGGCCAGGCAGGTATCAATGCTGGTGGTGTGCACACATAACTTTGTATCCCTTTTTGTGTATTTGACCTTCATTTTAATTATTTCTACAAAATATTCTGTTGCTACATATAATGTTTCCTAGGCCCATAAAACCTCCCACAATTCTAATATAGCAAGAAACCAGTCGAACGGGACATAAGAATTCAACATTTACCTTTATTTCTGTGAGCAAGATTAATATTCCTTCTCTTTAACAATGAAGGAAACATCAGGCACATTTTTGCCTTTTGCTTTCTGAATTACAGCAAGCATGGTGAACGCTCATGCAGCCAGAAAATTAATAACCTGCTCCTGCTTCTGCTGTGACACTGATCACTTCTCAGCATCTTTTCTGCTGATGACCTGCCTGTGTGCCGGCTGTTTCATTTCACTGCCCTCCTCTCTCTGCCCTCAGTCTGGTTGGCACTAGTCTCTTCTCCACCCTCCCATCTCCACTGATAATGTGTTTAACATTTACTCTGATGCTATTCCTCGATGCTTTTCAAAATCCTTCCTGGAAAGAAGACCATTAAAAAGAAACCCTTTGAGGAAAGATGGAGGAAAGCTAAAGCACAAAGTGTATGTGCTCGTGTATCTTACCCCTGTAGGCTTCGTCTTGCTGCAAACCTGGAGATTACTCAGTGCAAACCCATACTGCTGTAAATAGGGAATAAATACTGTATTCTCCTAAAATACATCTCGGCTGGTTCAATAAACCCTGTTTTACTGGCTGTTACTTGTGCAAACATCTTCATATTAAATCCCAGTAAATTACTAGTGAGTGGTCAGATCAGTAATACAGAAATTCCCGAGGCTGAAAGACTGTCTATAGCTTGTTCCTATATATTTACTTACTGCAGAGGTCACTGGTGGGACTAGCAGAGACCAAATAGCTTCATGTCTACACACTGTGAAAGAACTTAAAGGTGACTTGTAATACCTTATGAAATATACTCTAGGATTGTATTCTGAGCATGGCAAGGAGCATAAACTAAAACTGTATTCACCCCTCAATGCCTAAAGTACAACTTTTCAGTGCTAGTTTTGGCATGGATTAAAACTACCTGTGCTAATAAGTGTAACACATTAGGCACTAGCAGAAAATATAATTACATTTAGACTGATTCCTGAGTACTCCTTCTAAGCGTTTGTAGCTTATCTTGTAACGTTATCTCATACACTTCCATGTTTGGTTGGGGTGCTTTTTTTTTGTGTCTTTACTAAATGGACAGTTAGAACCTGTACCTTTCTGCACCTAATCTATTAATACATTGAAGCATCCACTTAACTTTAAGGTTGAGCTTCAGGTCTCTGTTGCATCAGACTCTTTGTTTAAATATGTATCTTTTAGTTTTATATTGCATATTTTGCAAGATTTCATAAAATTATGCAACATCCCAGTTCTACAGTCTACACTACAAACCAACAGGTGTGACTTCAGCTTTATCTATCGATACAGTAAAGGACATGTAACACCAGGAAGGAGAACCTATTTTTCATCTTATTAATTCTTTCCAGTAGCTTTTGTTTAACTTTTATACAAACAATTACAGTTTCATGTGTGATATTTTCCCATTTTTTAAGTTAGGAATTAAGTGGATGGTTTGCCTTTTTTTTTTTTTTTTTTGAGTATAATGATGTATGGACCTTCAGATTTGTATAGGCTTTGCTGTAATGCTGCTGAAGACAGTGAACACACTGGTACCTACAATGACCTTGTAAAACACATTCAGATGAAACAGGGTCTACCTGGACTGGAAGACAGAAAGGATATCAGTTTATCTTAAGTTTGGTAATTTGGTAATGGTTACTCTAAACAGTGTTTTAACTTCTTAGTATGATCACTAGAAGACAATGTATAGTCAGTATTAAATCAGGGCAGATACAGATGATAAAAGTAAAGCTTAATCTTGCTAGGATTAGTGACTCTAAATTGATACGACTGAAAAACATTGCAAAATGCTGAAGTTAGGTGGCTTCAGGGCTTAGCAAAATGCCTTGCCTGGTAATTATCTAAAGTCTTCAGATACACTGTTGCACCTGGAACCTCTGATTGGATTACCAAAATAAATAATAATAATAATAATAAAAAAAAGTCAACTGCAGTAGCCTCATTTGTACTTTAATTAAAAGCTTTGTTTTTAAATATAACTGATTCCCTGAGGTTATTTTTAAAGTAAGCTTCTGGCAAGGCAGCAGTGTGGTGGATTAGAGGCTTGGAAATGAGGAAAAATCATCGTTCAGCATACAATTTAGAATAATGTGTGCATATATACAAATACATGTGTATACAACATCATGTAACAGGATACAGGACTGGATTTATTAAAGCCAAATGGAAAGATATTTCCTCTTTTAATATTCTAGATCTCTTCTAATATATTCAATGCAGATATTGCACCGAAGCCTGATTCATATAAATACTACAGATTGCACATCAATCTGATCAGTCCAGAGAAAGCTCTGTTTTACTGCAAATGTAAAACCAAGTTATCAACTTAGCTGTCTGCATCTACAACTCCATCTAACAGTGGCTGTTACACTCGATGTGGATGTATAAGACATATCACCCATCAGCTCACTGTTTATCATGGAGCATGCAAGCACGAGCTGAAAAGCAGCAGGCACAGATAAAAGCACAATCATGGAGAAGGAGCAGTAGGGTAGCAGCAAGGGGGGTGGACTGGGGGTGCTAATGAGCAGTGTTAAAAGGGCAGTGCTGGACAGGGAGGGTGAAAGATCTGTACGAGACATGGCTGAATATGAAAAGACAGAAAACAAGGCATTTTTCCTTATTTCCGAAGAGAACTTACAGCTTCCAAATTTTAACGGGCAAGCATGTGCATCCATGGGGAAATCTTCAAGCTGCATGGGACATTCAGCAGAGATGGTCAATCTGTGGGGGAGTAAAAAGAATACACATAATTTTTTTTCCCTGCACCTTCTCTTTAGGCCCCTCACCACAATACATGAGTGCTGACACAAGCAAGCTTTTCCTGAGGGCTCCTTGTTCCTGCTGAAAACGCAGCAACCCCCAGTTAGACTGAATGTGAGATAAGCCAGGTGGACCACTGTGTGTGCGTGCCACAGGCCTTTTCTAGTAACCCTGAGACACGCGAAATGATTTTATTTGTGTAAGGTGTCCCAATAAGATCATACTTTCTTATTAGTACGTGAAGAAACTCCCATGATGGAGCTTCTGCCACACACCTTATACTCACCTCCTTTCTGTACATACTGCAACTGGACTAGGAATTTGACTCCTGGGTATAGCACTGTTACAGACATAAAGAAGCATTGACTTTATATGTAGATGTAACTATTTAAATACATAAAACAAATAACTATAAATAAAAGTACATAATATAACTATTTATAACTATATATAAAGTTATATATCATCAAGGACATATATATAGCAGTATAGTTAGCTTCTGTGGAAATCACACGGTATTGGGGTAGTCTGTTTCAGTTCAACACACTGTGAATTACCTGGGCATCTTGTCAGGAAATAAACAACAGGGTGATCTTCCCTGGGCAATGTATTGCCTATGGAAGAAATTCTATCCTAGACTACCTTGCCACTGTGTGGAAATGTGTGGATCTAGAGCGGACATAGCAGTAGGGAAGGAAAAACTCTTAGGAAAATACAGCCATATGGATGTTCTCTATGATTGACAGATCAAGCTGAACACTAAAAAAAGTCTGAGGTAAATTTTGGAGCAGTGCAACATCAGTTATACTGATATCAAATGCATCAAATACATCAAATATATCAGGAGAGCCAAAGCTTACTTACAGCACAAGTAAAAACTGTTTTGTTTATGCCATTTTGATATATACATAATACACAGTTTGCTCAGGAGACTGAGGATGCAAATCTCATTTTACATTATGAATAACCTTACGGCTTTCTCATTTTATGCTGCTATTCCACCTCAGAGGCAACAGACCAGACACCCGAAGCTTTACAGACTGCCTGGTGCTGGGGCTCTGCTGGGTGGCAGCCTGGTTCCTAAGAAAACTGTTGCCTGGGGAGCAAAAATCTACAAAGAAATCCACGACACCCTATCTCCAGAAAACAAAAGTACACTTTCCTATCACAACAGCAACACGGAGCCATACTCCCCAGCTATATATACTCACCACTTCCTATTAGCACCCCAAAGTGCTACAAGAACTTCTGTCCAAGGGGATTGTAAAGGGTAAGATCTGTGTACAGATGGCACAGTGTTCAGCCAGTCCAATTCAATAAACACAATGATGCCTTGACGGGGCACTCTGGCTACATAGAAAATAAACTGGGGGAAACAGCTCCACTCTCTGCCAACACAGAGAAATTCTGGAGCTTTACCAAAGGCTGGAAATGGCAAAATAAGCACAGAAAAATGTAATAGTATCATTGGCTAGAGATCATATTCTGAGGATAAGCTGGAAAACAGGAAGGGAAAAAGGCAAACTGCACACAGTAATAGAAAACATAAAGATAATATGCCATAAAAAGCAAATGAAAAAAAAATCCAGTTCAGAACAGAGATAGTGTACCATTTTGTAAGAACAGACAGGAGGCTACAATATAGAAAAAAAGATTACTGAGGCCTGAGATACCTGCCCTTAGGCAAAACTGTCCTTGGGCTTTATTTTTGTAAAAGAAATTTTAATATCACTCAAATATGGAGTTGTCTGGAGTGCAGAATGCCCACGAGCACCAAAGCCAGCAGAGCCGAAGTCGCCAAGAGTGCTGTGTGGATGAATTTTACGTGCTGGTTCTAGTAGCATCCTGTCCAGACCTTGCATCTTTTTCATAAAAATCACTCTAATAGGTACTTGAAAGCAAGGTTACCACCCCTCCAGTGCATTGTTATATTTTCCATGCTAAACCATGCAAATTTAATTTTCTCGATAAATTCAGAAACCTTGCTCCAAGAGCCCATAAGAAAGCTGGTATGTTTTGCTGCTCTGCATCTCCTGTCTCTTTTTCTACCAGCAGTTTAAGCATGTCATTTCAAAGGCTGCAACATTTTAATATACATGCTTGTAATCTGCAAACATCGAAGGAGGGGATCCCTATATCCATTTTATAAAGACAACAGGTGTAGAATCAGGAAGTGAAGGAAGATTCAGAACAAAATTATGCATAAGACCTTCTGTTTCATCTGACTGTCCTATGAATTGTATCCTGCTGCCTGCATCTCTGGAAATAACCCTTGTGTATAATGAGGAAGGCTGTAGAAATTCATCAGCTGTAAATGTGGAAGATAAGATGATTTGTACAGAGACTGTGACCTAGTGGAATTTAATTAAGTCCCTCCAGAAATTATTTTTGCCTGTCTTAAATGAAAGGGTAGCAGATAAGGCTGGAGGGCATCTGGCTGCCACTACCTGACTCAGAAGCCCAAAAAGTCCTTCTAGTGCCAGGGCTACACCTCTGACCCCTCTGAATTCCTCATCCAGCAAAAGGTGGCACATCCCTTAAAAGGATGACGCCTGCTGCAGTCTTCTGGGTCTCTCCTGGGAGTAGACAGAACCAAGTTTAGCAGCTGTGAATGTGCTTGGGTACAGCCTTTCCTTCTGTTAACACATTCTTTGGATGAAAAAGTTCTTTTTGCTCTCTGTCAGTGATATCTGCATGCTTCTTTCCTTTTCCTGTACCTCTGTCCAAGGACCACTCTTAGTCTAGCCATCTCAAACAAGTGAACTGGCTATGCTATTTGTTACATGCTATGAAAAACCTTGTAGTTGAGCCTCTTAGGTGATTTTAAAGTGCTCACTGAACAGTCTCCTTAGATACCTCCTACAAAAGTGTGCATTACCAGAGGCTTTTGAAGTGTCTTGTAATGGCCAATGTGACAAAAAATTTGACAGGAAACTTGTAGGAAAACTTGACTGTGGGTTCTCATACACAGCACGAATGTCACCACCCTGAATTTCTGCAGGGTGTTCTGTGCCAAGCAGGAGCTGCTTTTCATTACTGTCTGAGGACCTAAAAACCAAAGTCACTAAACTGACTTCTGGTTCAAAGAAACTGGATTTTCTATTGCATACAGAAATAAAAGCAGCACAGCAGCCATCTCTTACACTCTGGGAGCCGGCAGCATGGGTCGCTGCATACAGATTTGCTCCTGGGTGCAGAGTACAAACTATATATTCAGATCATACCTTCAGGACTCACAAAAAAAATATCTGGGTCTACTCCTTCAAATATCACCTGGGGTGATATTTGCACACTTTGGTTTTTAACACTGTGATGAAGGTTAGGTATCCTTTGCATACCCTAGTTTACACAGCTGATTATAATAATATTATTCCTAATTTGCATTTATTTAAAGAGAAAGAAGGCCTTGGCATCCTTTGAAACAGCCTTTGCCTAATCATTTTAAATACAGTGACTCCAGAACGATCTTGCTGTGCTCAATGCAGCACAATTATCTGAGCTAGAGACAGTCCCCATACCAGGATTTTTCTGTCACAGCACAGGCATTTCTTAATGGTAGCTCTTTTCAACAGAAGCATTTAAAAACTTCCCTCTTCCACCATCACTCTGTCTTAATAAAATTCCTATAAGGTTAGTTTCACTCAAAAAGGGTTTATGACAAGATGATAGGCGGCTGTTAAAGGTCCTTTGCAATGGGAGGATGAAAGTTTGATTTTATTGAAGATACTTGTAAAATTCTCCCTGACTTAATGGGGCCCTTATTCACCCCAAAAAATGTAATAAACCCTGATTATAGTTGCTGATTTATTACTGACAAAATTTCACTCCAAATACTCACACTACTATCCAAATGTTAATCGACGGACAAAATGGTATTGCATACCTTAATTATCTGAAAAAAAAAAAGTTAGGTCTATCATTTAAAATTACAAATTTTATTTATTTATTTTATTAATGTTTGTTGTTTTATTAATTTTAATATATTATTAATTATCAATAAATAAAAATTAATCTGTCATCTATAATTGTACATGAAAGCTTTATCAAAGCTTCATTATGTGTAGCCTTTACTTTAAGAACATAAAGTGATTACTGAAGTTCTGTTTCAAGACACATAAGCGAATATCCCTCTCAGAAAAGCACAACAATTCAAGCAGCAAGACTTCATCACTCCAGAAAAGTCACCTTCAACCATTTCCACTGGGGAATTAAGCATGACAGTGCTTTCAAGAGACTGCTCCTTTTTAGCAAGAAGGAAAAGAAGGAGGTGTTAAAGTCAAGGAAATAAATGCAGATATTAGGGAGCCAGACATTTGCAGTAAGTGTGCTTCCAGGAGAAGTGGATGTCCCTCAGTAGAAGTCCCCGAGATAAAAAGCACCCTGTCCTGCAAGACCCTGTTTTAGGGCACTGCAGGGACCCCTCAGCTGTCTCTGTGATTCCCTCAATGCAAGGAAAAAGAGTCGGGGGACTGAGCAAAGCAGTCATCTCTCTCCCACCCAGGAAGTGCAGAAAAACACTTTCTGGAGCATTATCTGCAGCTGCCAGGCAGGAGGTGAGAGCAGTCGCGTGCCTGGGGAGCCCACAGACAGAGCAGAAACTTGCTTTTTCTTATCAGCTACTAGCTTCAGTATGCAAACAAATTAAAACAGAGAGCTTTAGGATAGGGGAGCAGAAAGGCAGTCACCAGTGCCTTCTGGGAGAAGTTAATTCAAGATAAGTGTTGAATAACAAGAGTTACTGAGAAAGGGGACACAAGGAAACTTTTATTGGTGCTAAGGTACTGTGGCCAGAGAGGTACAAAGCTGTTCTGCCTGTTTGCCTTAACCTCTAAACCAGCCCCATCTTCTTAGTTTATTTCTGTGCACTGCTCTTACCCGTGATTAAAGGGAGCATTTTGATGCTGTGCTTTGGCCCCACCTATGCTGGCAACCAGTACCTGCTATGGGGCTCACATGAGCCCAAGTGCTGTTCCCAGCATGAGGCTAGCCATCACTATTTTCCTTAATAAAAGGCAAAATGTTTGTTTGAAACTCATATTAAACTCATCTTAATCTATCTCACCAACATGCCAAAAAAGAGTTAAGTGGATCCAGCCTTAGTCAAGCCATATCCCACTCCACAGGGCTGGTTGTCTCCCTGCAAAGGAAGACTTCAGGGCTGGGTCAGACTCTTTTCAGGTGAAGCTTCCCTGTGTACCTGCTCCAACAGGACCTCGGCAGAACAATTTGAGCCCTTGTGACATCTCCAGTATGCCCACAGGCACACATGGGATAGGAGAATAACAGAGAGTTGATGGGTTGGGTTGTTTTTTTTTCAAACTGCAAACACATGGTTAGGTTTGTGAAATTACTCATTTAGCCTTGCCTGAGGACAGGACACAACTATTCACCTGTTCTCCCACTGCGATGTCTTGGGGACACTTCTATAACCAAACTGTTATTTCTTTCAAAGGGTTTTAGAGCAAGAGTTGTTTCAGGCCCCAGCACAGTAAGTGTGTAGTCCAGGGAACTGATGTCTCCCTGTGTCCCTTAAGTAAATGCAACATGTGTCTATGTCAGCATATATGTATAGACACACAAACACATACAAACACATACATCACCAAATCACAGAATATGCTCAGTTGGAAGGGACCCACAAGGATCATCAAGCCCAACTCCTGGCCCTGCACAGGGTGATCCTCAAGAGTCACACCATATGCCTGAGAGTGCCATCCAAACACTTCTTGAATTCTCAGGATGGTGCTGTGACCACTTCCCTGGGGAGCCTGTTCCAGTGCTCAACTTCCCCTGGATGAAGAACCTTTTTCTAATATCCAACCTAAACCTCCCCTGACACAACTTCAGGCCATTCCCTCGGGTTCTGTCACTGGTCACCACAGAGAAGGGATCAGTGCCTGCTCCTCCTCTTCCCCTCATGAGGAAGTTGTAGACCACAATGATGTCTTCCCTCAGTCTCCTCTTCTGCAGGCTGAACAGTCCCAAGTGATCTCAGCCACTCCTCATATGGCTTCCCACATGGCAGCCAAAACAGCCAAAACTGTTGCCTAAAAAGACCACGGAGAAAAAGACTCCAGGCCAATTTAGTGTATAACATAAGATGAAAAGAGCAGGTCCTTTAATCAGGCCGTAGGCCCAGGGAAATACATACCATGCACACACATCCAGACAGTGGTTCTATGATTTTATAATAAAGTACATCCAATCCCAGGTCTGTCCACCCCCAGTTCTGCCCAGTTCTGCCCCCCGACACACCCCTTCGGGAATTAGGTCTGGGGGCATTTGGGATCCCTTCTTCCTCATCTTCATCTTCTTCGAAGCATGTACAGTCCTTGGAGTTCCTCCAAAGTTCTGGGGTTGAAGATTGCTTTGTCTGTGTGATATCTCCTGGTCCAGGCCTAGGATGAGATGTTCTTGAGGGTGTTTAGGCAACACACTTAAGGCTCTTCACCATCTTTGTTGCCTTCCTTTGGACACTCTCTAATGGCTTTATATCTTTCTTATATTTAGGTGCCCAAAACTGCACGCAATATTCAAGGTGAGGCCACACCAGTGCAGAGCAGAACAGGACAATCGCCTTCCTTGACCAGCTGGTGATGCTTTGTCTGATGCCTCCCAGGATGTGGTTGGGCCTCCTGGCTGCCAGGGCACTGCTGACTCAGACTCAACTTGCTGTTGACCAAGACCCCCATTTCCTTTTCCACAGCACTGCTTTCCAGCATCTCATTCCCCAGTCTGTATGGACATCCAGGGTTGCCTCATTCCAGGTGCAGAATCCAGCACCTTCCCTTATTGAACTTCATATGGTTGGTGAATGCCCAGTCCTCTAAATTCCTCAAGGTCTCTCTGCAGGGCCTCCCTGCCTTTGAGGGAGTCAACAGCTCCTCCCAGTTTTGTGTCATCTGCAAACTGCCTTAGTATCCATTCCAGTCCTGCATCCCAGTCCTTTATGAAGATGTTGAAGAGCGCAGGGCCTAAGATGGAGCCCTGTGGAACCCCACTAGTGACAGATCGCCAGTCTGGTGTCACCCCATTCACTGTTACCCTCTGTGCTCGACCCATGAGCCAATTGCTCACCCACCACATGACGTGTTTATCCAGCTGTGCTGGACAGTTTGTCCAGAAGGATCCTGTGAGAGACAGTATTGAAAGCTTTACTGAAATACAAAAAGGTTACATCAACTGGCTTCCCTTGATCAACCAGGTGAGTTACCTTGTCATAGAAGGAAATCATGTTTGATAAGGAGGACTTTCGCCTTATGAAGCCATGCTGGCTTGTGACCAATGATTATATTGTCTTTCAGGCGTTTTTCAATACTTTCCAGAAAAATCTTCTCCATAACTTTTCCAGGCACTGAAGTGAGGCTGACACACCCATAGTTTCCAGGGTCCTCCTTCATGCCTTTCTTGAAAATCAGGACAGCATTCGCCAGCTTCCAGTCAGCCAGGACCTCTCCGGATTCCCAAGACCACTCAAAAATCACCGAAAGAGGTTTTGTGATGACATCAGCCAGATCTTCAAGGATTCTGGGATAAGTCCCATCAGGCCCCACAGACCTGTAGGGATCCAGCTGGAGCAGCAGATAATGTAGATACCTAACTCCTTAAGAAAGTCACTGGTCTGCACTGGGAGCAATTCTTAGTCAAGAGGCACAGCTGCAGAAATCAACATCACAGATGAACAGAATTAGCTGAGGTGAATCCCACCCATCTTGCCTGGTGCCCTCCACCACAGCATTTTATAGATTACTCAGTATCAGTTGGATACTTGAGCACAAATATAAATGTACTTCAGGGGACAGTACTTCTGATCAGGCAGATGAAGATTTTAATTTCAGTCTAAGGGAAATGACTAGAGAGTCCACTGTAATGTTATCCTCCCCTGATAATAAGAAAAGACACCAGAAGCATAATAATTCTTCAGCCATCTATCAGGTACTTCCAAAGCCCCCAGCTTCAGAAGCTGGGACCCAGCTGCAGATTGGGCAAAGATGGAGTCACCAAGGCAGCTGTGCTTTCCTGAGGATGCTCGGGCGACACCTATCAGGGCACTGCTTCCCTCCAGTTACTGTTCAGTCACCCCATCCATGCATACCCAACATATTAGGTCAGCCCTGCTGGTTCGTCCTCATAAAGCAAAGGAATCTGGCAGAAATTGTTCTATCTAACCCAAAAGGAAAGTTGGTCTGCCTCTGAGATCAGCACAGATCTGGAGCTAAAGCTGTACCTTTTGTAACCCCTCAAAGTCTAAGCAAGCATTCCCCTCATCCAAGGCAGGGCCAGTTCTGGTTTGGGTTTTGTCTTTAATCAATACTGCCCTGCTGTGTGAGCTCCCATCTCTGTGATGGAGATCTCTGCAGGGCTCTGCCCACTTTTATTACCAGCAAAATAGGCCACTGACACATACTCTACATAGTGACTATATTTAGGCAGGTCATAATTGCCCATTTTGAATGTATAACACCACAGTCTCCTCTGATGCCTTCCTTTACCTGTGGGTAAATCCAGCCCTGAATTTTTCAAAACAACAAATTTTGATTCCCTGAAGGACAACTTTTGAGAAAAGGGGCAATGTGCAACCAAAGCAGAGAGATGGGAACCAAGAGGCTTGGTGTTAAAACAAGAATCCTGCTGCTATCCTCAGGGAAGGGCCCTTCATTTCATATATCCCTATTTTCCCTTGCTCTGTCAAAATCTGAATTGATGAAAAGCAGCTGAGAGTCCTTGCCACCATGGCAGTTTTTTCATCACTCTGCAAGATTCAGCCCAATGTGAAGAAATTATTTTTTTATTTCCAGCTTCAGGCACTTTGAAGCTTGAATATGAAAAAAAATGCGGCAAGTCTAACACAGGGAAAGGAAATGCACATTTGTATGGCTTCATAGCTCCTAATTAGTTTTGTAATATTTATACAATGCCTAAGAAGCATTCACAGATCCCTGTCTGTAAATATAAATGTGTAAATGAAATCTTCCCTTTGAAATAAGAAAAACACGATCAAATTGAACAGAAATGTTCTCATTTAGATGGCAGGCTGATGGAAAATGAAGAGTTCATTTTAAAGAATAGATTTACAGGATCAGAATATTCTGAGTAGGAAGGGACCCACAAAGATCATAAAGTCCAGCTCTTAAGTGAATGGCCTACACAGGGGATTGAATCCCCGACCTTGGGGTTATCTCCACCAAGTTTTAACCAACTGAGATAATCTCAGGATCAATATTTGCTGGCCACTTTTCAATCAGGGGCACACAAGCAAACCTGCATCTGGGAAAGGCTGCCTTCTGGCAAAGTCAGAGCTTAAGAACCCATACATTTTTCATAGAATAATGTTCCTTTAAAAAAACCCAAACAAGCACACAAAACCTGGCTTTACCAATGGACATCTCTAAAGCAGTACTATATCTTCTGGTCAACTGGTTTTATGATCAACAGCTTTACAGCATAAAATGGTTAGCTTGCTAATCCAAGTCCTTCATGGAAGAGCACATTTTGGGCTAAAGTGCATCCAGGACACATGTACACTTGCACATACAATTTTAATGCTTAGTGTTAATGTAAGAAAAAATATTTTCAGCCTAGGTATACCTGTGTATGCACTACAGCAGAGCAAGCAGCATGGTTATACTGCCATCAAGTGGATAGCCAACATACACATTGATGAATTGTAAATATCTTGCAGAAGATAACTGTATTTCAGGGCTGTACTAAAAGTTTTGGAGCTTTTTTAACACTATACTGAAAAATGTCTGCATTCTCCAGCTGATAAATTATTCATGTGCAAATTACTGGGACAGATTTAACTGTAAACTCTCCCAGGATCTCTGGCAACCTTCAGTCACCATAATAAGATGCGAAAAATCTGTTTGTACTCTCCTCAGATATATGGCCATGTTCTGTTTAAAATCCCAGGTTATATCAGATGCCTGGAAATCCCAATGGTAGCAAAAGGGGGTTGGAGTCCTTTCAAAGTGATAATGAGAATGGGGCTCTAAGGAGCCTAGCCCTTGTGATGGCACAAGAAAGATTTTTCAATATTTTCAAGCTAATAGAAAATCATTAAAAAATGCCTATGAGCTGCTGGTGAAAAGTTAATTCATGGTCCATAAGTTTAGCTCTGGTGAGTATGCTTTACTTCATACAATTTTTGGCTTCTTTGCAGCATTTTTTCTGGCATTCTGCAGCAGACTTTATCAAAACTTCTGTCTTTACAGAATTTCAATTGCCAATTTCCACTGAGCGAAAAAAAAGCAGCTCACTGAAACATGATGGTTCTCTTCTTAGTCTAAAAATGTTGCTTAAATCACTGTTCCAATTTTTCAAAATAGCTCCATGGACTTAATGAATTCTATGTTTTTTACAACATTTATTTCTCAGATAAGATAAACTAAATATATTTTAAGTTTTTAAAGGAAAATAATCTTATTTTTGCCTCCACAATGACATTTTCTATACATATTAGTAAAATATGAAGTATATTTTCTAGTGCTTTTTATTCCAGTGCCCTTACTTAAAAAAAAAAAAAAAAA
>VXAY01000344.1:160946-175362 GCA_013399855.1 Oxyruncus cristatus | reverse complement strand
ACACACACAAAAAAAAAATTTAAAGTGGAGCCGTGGACAATACTCCCCTCTAGGGGCAGAAACAGAATTTGCAATATTCCATTCAGCAGCACATAATTTGCAAGTTACATTAGCGAAATAAAACTAATAGGTCCTCCCAAGTGAAAGACAACCAGAATCATTAAGTCATTCCCAGTAGAGAACACTGCTGTTTACGAGATCTGTCTAAAGGACATGTTGTGTTCCTATATTCATGCAGAAGGGGTTTAATGCCGCACATATATAGAAGCCTGTTTATCCAATTTGCCTAGCAACATACACCCCATCAACTTCTGACCTAGACAACATATCATCAAATGCAATATGCGCAGAGTACATTTTTCTTTATAAGTAAACACGTGTGTCATGAAAACGTATGTCCTGACAAGTGCTAAAGCTGGAAGTTTGCTCAGCTGATCATACTTGGTATATTTGGAAGTGAAATAGGATGGGAGGTCAGCATCGGCTTTGCTGCTTTCCTCCTCTTCATTCAGGCAGCCAGATGCGAGGTTGCAAAAGCAATTCAGGCATCTCCGTCAATGACAGAGGGTCCAATCCTCCCTGCACATAATACTCCTACGTACAGTCTGGGAAGCTCGCAATTCCTCCTTGGAAACGAAGAGAATGCAGAGCTAACAGAGGGTTGTCTACACATCCACAGATCCTGAGAACTGAGTAAGCCTGCTGGGAGCTAGAGGAAATGGGGCTGAAGCCCCAGTTTGGACTCAGTACCTTCACAGCACACTACCACTGAGACAAGCAGGTCTCCCCTCAAAAAGCCCAGTGCTGCCTGTATTCTCAAGAAAAGCCATCCTAGGAAACTGCTGAGCTGTTACCTTCATCAGGACATGTTAGGACAGCTAAAGGGGCTGGCTGCTTGTCACAATCACCTCTGTACAAGTTAGGAGGGGATCCTCAAGCCACCTCCTGGCACAGCATCACTCATGCTGCTGAAACACCCATCATGAAAATCTGCAGCCTCTAAAGGAGCACAGCTCCATGCATGTTAGAAAAGCAGGCTCCTGACTCATGTTTAAGCAAACACTCTCTAAAGTTATTATTTGCAATAGCGGAAGGCAAGCTATTTTAAAAGTTTTGTGCTCCATTTCTTATCACATATGTCACAGTTAGTGGAAACTTTATTTCCACATACATGCACATCCACACACTATACTCTAGCAAAAAAAAAAAAGTTAGGTTACAAAACACTGTTTCTTTCTGTAGTCTACAAAATCACCAACACCAAAAAATCAGGGGAAAAAGGACTGAGTGAAAAGGTGAGAAAGTCTGTGTCAAACCTGTATTTTTCTCCAGCTGCATATGTTGGGCTTTTTCTCAATATCATACATGTGGCATCTGACAATATTCTGCTGTTTTCACCCAGCAGGTATCTTTCAGGTTAAAGTTACCCACAAGAACAAGGGCTGCTTGTAGAATAATTCATCACCCTCTTCATCCTGGTTGGGTGGTCTATAACAGACTCCCACCAGGATGTCAGCCTTGTTGGCCTTCCCCCTGATTCTGACCCAACCTTATCATCACTGACCTCAAGGTCAAGAGAGTCTCTAACATATAAAGCCACCCCTCCACCTCTCCTACCTCTCCTGTATCTTCTGAAGAGCTCAAGGTGCCTGTGTACAAAAGCATAATCTTCTTAAGCGAGCCCCAACATGTCTTAGAAACAGGTCCTCTGAGTGAACTCGGGACTTGCCCTCACAATGCGCAGTATTGTGTGGCCCCACAGCAGGACACAGAGCTGGCAGCTCAGCTCCCCACTTGGTTGGGGTTACCTACTGAAACTCCAGGCATCTCAGCACCCAGCTTCAGGCTCCTGAGCACTTTACTGGGTCTCAGGCACCACTCTGGGCTCTGAATAACACTTTGTTGCTCGGTAGGTTTTTCCTTTCATCTCTTTTTCAAGTTATTCATATGACTATGCTCTTGGAGAAAACTGTGTTGAAGATAGACTGCAGTCTTAATTACTACAGGCTAATTACCTTTAATGAGAAGATTGCCATACACTGATGTGGGATTTGGCCTGAGAAGAATTTCATACAGTCCTCTAAAATCACCGATATTATATCTTCTATCTCGGTTATGCAATGATGAAGTTTGACAGTATCCTCTAATCAGATGAGAAGCATGACCCTGAAGATCTGAGACACCAATATAATGTCTCAGCTTTGTTTTCAGGATAATACTTGCTAAAGCAGCTTCACAGTGCTGCTAGCTTATTTCATTTCTCCCTATAATCATTTGCCTTTTAGTACTATTACTGAAATGAAAAAAAATAACAAAGCTCCAAGGGTTCGAGATGTACTGCCCCAGAACAAAGCCTCAGTTTCTGGTCTTGGAGACTGTTCTACTGCAGTCTGCACTACAGCTGCAAATACAAACAGTAAGAGAGAACAGATCTTCATAAAAAAGCTGAACTGAATCATCAAATCTGTTGAGAATATGCCTTCCATTTAATCAAAGGAAATATTTAAGCACTAGCAGTATTCAGAAGCTACAAATTAATTGGCACTTGTAGGCAGCAACTGTGGTCTCCATTTTTCTTGATATTCATGTAAATACATGTGAAAAGATTGGTTGCCCAGTTCTAATAGGAGTGGAAAAAATGATGCTCCCCACAAGTGCTTGCAGGGTTAGTTGGGAATCAGCATCAGAAGAAATCAGTCCTGGTTATTACCTCATGGTATACAGCAGAGTGCCATCATCCTCCAGGCGCAGAAGTTTGTTTGGAGTTGTCATGTTGTGAGCAATAGACTTCTTGCCATTGTGGAAGAAAGTGTCTGGGGTCCAAATCTTGCTGGCAAGCAGGTTGTTAAGAGGGAGGCGTTGCATAGGTCCTTTGAATCGCAGCCTTTCATCTTTCCAGCTTTGTCGGAAAAAAACATCAATGGTGTATTCCTGGAACAAAGAAACAGTCAAGGTATTGCAGGATCTGAATAGAAGCAATAGTTCCAAAAATTACTTTAGCGAAGTAAATACAACAGAGTTGGCAGCCACATGCTAACTTACCATTTCTGTGTCTGACACAGGACCAAAACTGGTAACATAGATGTCTGTTTTCACCTGAGTTATTCTCTCTGTAATAAATATGGGCTTTGCATTAGTAATTATTTTAAGATGCAAATACATACTTGTGAAGCATTTATCTATTAAAAGTTTCTGAATCACTCAAAAATCCCCAGAAGCTTGAAATTAAGAGGATGCTTGAGGAGACATTTCATCCCTGATCAAATGCAGGGAGTCCAGGCTCTGTTCTTATAATTAGAAAGAAACAAGACCTTCAAGGGTGCAATTCCTCTGACAGGCTTCTACACATCATAGAAACACAAAATCATTTGGGTTGGAAGGGACCTTAAAGATCATCTTGTTTGCACTGCCCTGCCATGGGCAGGGACGCCTGCAACTTTGAGGTTGCTCAAAGACCCATCCAGCCTGGCCTTGAATGCTTGAATGATGGAGCATCCACAACTTCTCTGGGCAACCTGTGCCAGTGCCTCCCCATCCTCACAATGAAGAATTTCTTCCAAGTACTGAATCTGTATCTACCGTCTTCCAGTTTAAAACCATTACACATTTGTCGTGCCACTACACTCTCTGATAAAGGGCCCCTTTGCATCTTTCCTCTAAGCCCCTTTAAGCACTTCAAGGCTTTTATAAGGTCTCCCCAGAGCATTCTCTTCTCCAGGCTGAACAACCCCAACTCTCTCAGCCTGTCTTCACAGGACAGTTGCTCCAGCCCTCTGATCGTCTTGGTAACCTTCTCTGGACTCACTCCAACAGGCCCATGTCCTTCTTATGCTGGGGCCCCAGAGCTGGACACAGTGCTCACAAAAGCAGAGGAGCAGAATCACCTCCTTCAACCTGCTGGCCACCCTTCTTCTGCCGCATCCCACCATGCGATTGGTTTTCTGGGCTGTGAGCACACATTGCCGGCACTTACTCAATTCCTACTATAGGATGAGATGAAGTGTATCCTGGAAGGACTTATTCCTCTCTGCTGGCTTGGGTGATCTGCTCCATTTCAGACATCTATATTAGAGATGTCCAGAATTAGGTGAAATTATTTCTGCCCTCAAGTCTCTAAGTCCTTCTGGCATCATTTCAAATCCAGTACTAATTTAATTTAAGGGCAGAAATTTCAGAAGTTCGTTATGTAAGATAAGAGCATCGAGCCCTATTTTCAAGCATCTCTGTGTAAAGTGAGAGGAGAAGGAGAGAAAGGGATGAAAGCAATGTGTTGGTCTCACAAGAGGAAGGGGTGGGGGTAGCCAGATTAAAAAAGGGCCAGGAAGAAACATAACAGATGGTTTACACATGGGTAGAAAATGAGAGAAATCTGGGGGATAGAGAGCTGAAGGAGGGTTCAACAAGGTTAGGATGGCAACCTATTCACATGCAATTCACAACTATTCACATGCTATGGTTTTAAAATAGCTGCTGTAGAGGTTATCAAAATGACATATCAATACAGATTTTCTGTAGTTGTCTAAAAATGAATGGTTTGGGGATCTGTTTTTAAAAGAGATATGTGTCACCAGCATGATTTTATACAGGCTGACCAGTTAAGGGAACCTTGCAGCAACCTGCTAGCATATTGTCTTGCTCATCTTAGGAAGTACCAGAAAGAAAAACCCAAACTGTATCACATAACAGAAAAAATGTATCACAGATGCTCTCCTAAATCAACCTCAGATGACCTCAGTGACTGAAAGAAGACAACTTTCAGTGATTTTTTTTTATTGTGGCCCATTTGCTAGGAGATCAATCTACTTTCTGGACTTGGTTTAGTTAATCAAACGCAACCCACTCATCAAGGCCGAGAGCAGGTACCCATCTGAAAGGGCATCACATAGATGATGGTCCCGTATAGCAGGGGACTGCCCACAGCCAATGCATTATCCTACCTCCCAGTCCTGGGCGCAGTCGGTTGTCGTAGCCGTCCAGCAGACCATCCAAGATCCTGGTGAATATAGTGATGTTATCATTGGTGTCCTCTTTTCCTGGCGCTGTTGGCGTTTGTGAGAAGCTATTTCATGCAAATGAAAGAAAACGTGTCAAAAGCCATGCTGGTTTCAAGGGGCTTTAGTCCCCAGGGAACTTTGCAATGGAGAACTTTGCTCTGTCCTCTCCTGCTGCTCCAGCTGAGTAGCACAGGGAGCTGCAGTGACTTCATCATTGCTATAAGCAATCCTAAATAGCTCTCCCTGAAGGAGGATCCGAAGAAGGATCTGTGCCATGGAGATACAACCCTGGGGTGCTGGATCAGGGGATACCTGAGCCCTTTGACCCTCTGTCCATAACAGACAGGTAGATTCCTGTCCCCCATGCTGCCCTGTCCCATATCAGCCCCACCATTTCCCAAGTGCTGGCATTTCTGCATCCCTTGGAGAGAGTAAAGTCAGCTCATGGAGCCAGCAAAGGCTGTTATTGGTTTCTGCCAGGTTAGCTCTCCATTCTTCAGAAACTACCTCAGCTGGCAGGGGAGCTGCATGAGCAGCATGGATTTGCCTGGGGATGCACCTTCAAGTCTGCCTGAAGGTGCTGTCCAATCTTTAAATGCCAAACAGGTTCTAATTTTCAAAATTTATGTAATTTATTGCCAGAACAAAGGATGAACTCTAACCTTATCTGAGGATAACAAACTCCCACTACATTCGAAAATCCCACTGGGGTACCTCTGGGGTATCTGAAAAACATATCGCCGTACAGAAAACACAGTTCTTCACTCCTCCTCTTTCTTTTGCATAAATTAGTTCTCTCTTGTAGTATGCAAATAACAGCACTGTGTACTGGGCCACATTCCATATCTTTTGGGCCAGATTTGTTTTTAATCTGAACTCTTTTTTATTTCATCATTTTATCCATGGCTCAGACCTAGGAAGCTACTCACAGTTCACGGCACAACTACACTTGCATTTTTAAATCTGTTTGATTTTCATTTAAAGATGCTTAGGAAAATCTCCTGCCTACTAATGCTTCTGCTTACCTAAAGAATAGACATGGGAGATTATTCATAAGCATGCTTCACCTGCACAAGCAATTAATGTTTTTTAAGACAACAAGTTTGCTCACACTTGGTGCTTATTCAAGATTCAGCCTGTGCTAAAATCACCAACAAAAGCTCCAACTGTGAAGGGGCACATAGCCCCACTAGGAACCATATACTGTGCCTCATGCCCACTACCAGCAGATAGGAATCCTTTACGCTCCAGCAACCTGAACTTGATGCCAGACAGTCATCAGGATATAATAAATAAATAAATAAACAACCCCCATGCTTATTTTTTACCAGTCCCCAGGAAAATAAATCAGTAAATAAATAGAGACACTCAGAGCATCTCTTAGAACAGCTTGCCTTGCAGAATGGTTGCAACATATGTGTTTGGCTTACCTAGCAGAACAGGATTCATACAAAGAAAGAAGGGACCTCAACCTGGTTTCGGCTGCACAAGGCTTCCACTAATGAGACCTCACTGACACCCATGTAATGGATATGGAAGTTTTAGTGACACTAGACCTGGCTCAGAACAAGCTGCTCTTGGCCACATATCCTCTCACAGACACAGGGACCCCCAGTCCTGTGCCTATGTCCTTTACAGTTTGTGTGCTTCTGCTGAAAAACGAAAGGATTGCGAAGCCTCTCAGAACAGGGGAGTAAGGCTGGGCAGTGAGAACACAGGTCCAATTCCCTGAAACACCAAAGTCCATGCAAATGCCTGGTTGAGGATGTTCCTTGCAGCCTGAGTGCAGTTGGCACTGCTGCGACCCACAGCAAGATCCACACTGCAGAGCCCAAAGCCATCAAGGATCTCCCCTTCAGTGCAGGTGGAGGCATAGCCACAGACCTTGACCATTTTTCAGGCCATTCATCTTTCCATGGTCAAAAGTTTTCTGTGCTGTGACCACAACCTCCAGTGAGCAACTGAGGCAGACAAGATCATGGACATGTTTAACTTTAACGAAAAACAGTTAATCCAGCACAGTAAACTGATTACATAAACATTAGCCATCCTTGCATGCTGGACCGTTCAAGACAAAAGACTTTACACCTTTTTGTCAACTGTAATCGAAGGGATTCACCACATAAAAGTGACTATTTAACAAGTAGCAGCCTAATGAATGCAAAGGAATTCAAACAGGAGACAGAAGTTAGAGATATTCTTTACATGCAGCGACCATAACTAACACTTTGATAAAATCCCAGTGCAAACCACAAAAATCCAATACACCTAGAATACTATTTTCAACTTTTTTCATCTATTTTATCTTCTTTTTTTTCATAAGAAAGAGATATGCATCATGCTGTCTGCCTGCTACACCGTATCAGCGTAGGAACCTATTTTCATTTTCCATTGCATCTGACAAAGGAGCAGAGAGATCAAACTTCATTTCATTCCTACAAGTTTCATGAGAAGCTGTGACTAGACAAGGGGAGAGCAATCTAAATTAGTGCCTCATTAAGTAAAAATGTAAGGTTAGCAGTCATCTATTCCCTCTGGCTCGCTGACTGGGCCAGTCAGCATACATGTAGCTCAAAAACAGCCTCAGCAAGACCAGCCCCCCTCCTCTCTAACAATTAAGAGATATGGAGAAGACTTCTAGGGTGATTAGGAAAGATCCTGGGAAAAAAGGACAGCAGAAGTAAAACGTAGGTGTTGCAACGGGAGATGCGAACAAGGGATGCCAAATGTGGAGCTGGGATTATTGCAAAGATGTGGTGCTGGGGGCACAGGACACAAAGGTTCACTAGTTTCTCTGCTCTTGAAAAAGCTTGTTATTTTTAGTGCTTATGGTTGAATTCAAAGGCAACTGAACTCAGAGGGAAGATTTTCATTGAACTATTTTTGTGAGGATGGGACAAAACACACTTCGTTGTCATAACTGCTCCTCTGAATCTAACAAGAGTAATTGATGCTTCTTCCTTCTATCTCAGCTATGTACATCTCTTACAAGAATATTATACACACCTCATATACTGAAATACTTCTATATCTCCACAAGAAAAGCTGATTAATAGAGGAAAAAGATGGAGAATCAACTACAATGAAAACTTACAAAAAGTCTGCACTTCTGCAAAACTGCAATCCAATTTTGATTTGGCAGATCGCTTCACCCGTAAAAAAAGGCATCTGATGCTGAATTTCAGTGAAATGTCAGTATGATGGGAAGCTGCATTTGTAGATAGATTGCTGTTTGCTCTTGTGTAAATGCTACTTTTTCTTTCACAGAAAGTTAGCATTTAAATTCTGTTACTGAGATTGCTGGTGAAATGCATGTTTTGGAGTAAGGTCTGAGGTTGTCTGTTATGACACAAGACATTTACAGTACTTGAAAAGTTACATACATACATTAGATACTATATAGCTCTACGAATGGAGAGAAAACAGGTGCTACTATAAACTAATTATTTCCACACAGCTAAAGATTTAGTTTTATCAACATATTACTAGGTAAGCACATTATTGCCTCTCTGCAGTGAAAAATGTTTTTATAGCAGAAATTTTTAGTATGGACAAAAACAAACCTAGAAAAAAACCTTAGGAAAATGCTAAGAAAATTCAGAGATAATTGCATTTAAAGCTCATTATTGAACATAAACTAAATCAACCAGGAATACTTCTCATCACATTTATTTAATATTGCAATTTCAGGGTAACTGAAAAAAATCAGAAGCCACAGAAGGGGCCCATGAGTATAAAATGTAATAACTCTCTAAATATGCTCAGCTACCTCTTCTGACGAGTTCATCATTTACCATTTTACACATTACTGTCTTTTTTGCCATCCAGTCAAAATCATAACAGGTACTTTTCATAGCTTAGTTGTACTAAGAGGAAAATGCATGGTAGAGATTTAACTATTTTTCCCAAAAATTCTTTTAAAAAGAAATGCTGAAAAAATAACTGAAGAGTACTTTGCTACTAAAAGATGTATTTTTTTCTCTCTCTCTTAAGAGTAGCATTTCCAATAACTTGCCTTCATAGGATTGCAATTATACCTGAATTTCAGACAAATTAACAGTTTGTGGGAAAGACAGTGGAAAATGGACTTGCAAACTTTTGAGTACTGACACTGGCCAGACATCAAAGGAAATAGATTTACTTTTTTAAGTTAGTTGCTTGCTACCCCTTTCTTACAGGTTCCTGAGATCTGAAAATGCTGATGTTTTGTGAATTTGTGCAATGAAGATTCAATTCTTTCAGGTGGGATTAAAACAGAGGAGAGGAATGACTAAAATGATGAAGCTTTAACACTATTTTCAGATTTTTAAAGAATAATTTAATTCTTTTATTTAGAAAGAGCACTGTTTTACTACCTTCTGGGAATTTGTGAGCAGTGCAATGAAAGCCTGCTTTTTATAGAGTGACATCTTACAGTCCTCACCCCCTTACCCCTTTCAGTGTCCCGAATTTCTTCCAGGGTCAGTAAACACCTCCCAGTACTCTCAGCTCCCCAGGTCACTGACCTGCAACTTCACTGGGAGGCATTGCATGCCAGGGCTTCTCCCACACTGAGTACGTGCTGGCTGGCCCGCAGGTACACGCCTGCTATTTGGCCAGCTGGCTGACCAGAGATGCTGAAGCCGTAGCCTTCAGTTCGGCTGTGGGACTGACTGATAGTTGCCTGCCTCCTCCAAGAAATTCTAGATACCCACTTAGTTTTCCAGTAACTAAAATTGTCTAATGGGTTCAAAAAGCTATCCGGATATATGGAGAAGGAAAGGAAAACAGAATTAAAAAAAATAAACAGACAAGCATGACTGCATAAGATATGACAATTCTTACAAAATTAGTCTTTAAAAATATGAGGAATAACTCCCAAGCGTCACAAGTACTTGGAAAGGGATATTCCTGCAGAACTAACTGCTTAGGGCTGCAGAGACTAACTTGAAAAAACAGCCTAAAGGAGAGGTATGTTCTGCCTAAATAGTAGGATTATGGTCTTAGTGATAAGGGCTGTGAGCTAGAGAAGAAGTATGTGAAACTACACACACACCACTGACTGAATTCTTAAGAGTGTACAGAGAAATACTGGGTTGGCTACATATAATTGGGATCTTCTGTTCTCTGTGTTTCTACTATTATAAATATTATTAGCAGATGGCAACTAAGCTGTGGGTACATGAACAACGTCCGTCCCTGTTGGTTTTGGCTTTCAGACACATTTCTGAAATTGCATGTCCAAAACAGGACTGTGCATCACCAATGTGTCCCCAGAGATGTGCCCATGGACGGTCTGGGACTGGTTCAATAAGAGCCAGGACACAGTAAGATTGGCCAGCGTGGACCTGAACACAGGCTACCTCATCTCACACAGATCTGTGTGCAAGCAGCCATCCATGGCTCCGACCCTCACAGGGCTGCCACTATCTAGGCTCCCCGAGGGCCCACAAGGAATCAGTCTCTTGTCTTACCTGAAAACACTCTTGATGTTTATATTTGACTTTTAGTAATCTTCTAGCTTTATTATTAATGTTAAGTTTCAAGACAATTATGAACTATCTTGAAATGCTTAAGTAAAATACCTTAACTTGCTAGAACATTATACAACTCAAGGCTGAATTCAAGCAAGCTTGAAAAAGCCTTGACTCATGCTGGACCGTTTCTGCAGATGTAAACTCATAAAACTGTTATACCAACAAGAGAACGAGAGGCGGGGAAGACTTCACATCCTCTTCTCAGTTCATCTACATCTTTGAATTTTAATTCACTGATTTTTCTTTAAATAACTTCTACCAACTATGTCTACAGTCCTTTTCTACTGCGTATTAGTATGGATAATTCTCGATAGTCATTACACACTTATGTTAAACATTAATCACAGACTTCTGTTGAGATTTCTCAAGTACCCTAGGAGATTGAGATATGTAATTTCTGTTTATTTTACCAGGCATTGTGCATCAAAATCCCCCAAGGTGGCTTTGACTAAGTCAGCAAAAACTGTATTTATGATTTAATATAAATATGGAATGACTATGGAGAACTATAGAAAAATCTCGACTTCATCAGTAATGCCCTCCTGTATTTTGGTTTTTCATTTGTGCTCTTTCGACCAATCACTTTTATCAGACATATTGCAATACACACTGCAATATAACAGCACAGTCCAAACATGGATGAAGCTAATAAAGAACCTGCTATCAACAGCAAGTGTTATCAGTATTAGATTCCTGCAGTTAATACAGCAGCCTACATGTTAATTGTACCGTTCTGTCCTGAAGAGTCAGTCCCAAAGCACTTAGCAAATTACACTCTGAAACTGCTTCTGCCTCTGAAACAGAAGCGCTGGAGCATCCTCTGTCTTTTGAGCAGGGTCAAAATTCAGCCCTAAGGCACTGTGTGAATGGTGCAGTGAATTGGAGCTGCTTATCTCTACAGGCCTGGACTAAAATTACTAGATTAGAAATGGGGGGTAAGGAAGGTGGGGGGAACTTATGTGATGATCTCATTTTAGTGCACAGAAGCTTTTTGACTAACTTGCAGAAAACAAGTGTCCTAGTTTCCTCTTAACTGTCCTGTTCTGATTATCTGCCAGGTTACAGGTCACATTGATTCCTACCTGGGACTTTGATTCAGTAGTTGCTTTGGGGTTGAAAGGGACAGTTAAACCCTCTGGCTTTTGGGTTGTTTTTTTTGTTTGGATTTTTTTTTTTTTTTACATCCTTGTCTATCTATTCTTCTGTTAAAGGAGAAACACAGTCAAAAGACCACCCTATACCAAGCAGGTCATGCTCAACTATTGCAGTGTGCTGCCTTATGCAGGGACGACGAACAGTCAAGAAGGACTTAATGTTATAGTCATCAAGATTTTCTCATTTTGGAAATACTTTGTCAATCACAACAATGTAAAGACAAGTTAAAAACACTGCCCACGCTATCTATGCTCTCTTCATTTCTATCACAAAGTCCTGGGAGAGTTTTCCCTTAGACCACAGTGAAAGCAGGACCAAGTTTTTTCAAGGTGGAAAAATGAGTGTACAACTCTTTGCATCCTTTGTAGAGTGCAGTCCTACAATTGTTCCTATAAACCACTGTGGTCACAGGCTTCTGCCTACATACACAGGACACATGCTGGAGACCAGGCTAAGTTTTGCTTACAGCATGGACAGTCATCACTCAAAGTTTGGTCTTTCTCCTAGTTCCAATCTGGAACAAGTCCCTTTGCTTGAAATCAGAAACTGATTTGCATCTCCATTTTGTGTCTTCTTATAGCAAGGAATTGATGGGTGTGCTTGTGAATCAGAATGTTGGGAGGATTCATTTTTTTCTGGTGAAATCATAAATAATTGTTCTCCTCCACAAAGAAGAATCAACCTACGTTTCCCGAGCACTTGCAAAATGCTTTTTCCAGATTCCATTACATAGTTCAATTTTGGAAAGTTCTTAATATGTCTGGGTATAGGAAAAACATATAAATACAGGGTTTCTGACTTTATTTTTCATTTTCTAAGAGCTATAGTTGTATTTTTTTGATACAGTTTTCAGAATATCACTGTCAGGAAAGCATCCAAAGCAAAAATAAGAAAACAGGATTCCTTGCTACATGCTTCAGGGAAACAATTTCTAATTATTCTAACAAGTTTCAAACTCAGAAATCCTTCTGAACAGTCACTATCTTAGCTTAATCAGCAGGAAAGCCTGTTTCAGCTAGTGGCATGCACCGAGTCCCACTGCTGCAGTTTTGCACTACTGCCTATAACCTGCATCCATCAGGCAAGAGGGAAGGTGCAAGACCCTTGCATCACAGACACAGGAGCAAGGAGCACCACAGCCCCTGGCTGTGCTAAACCCAGGTCAGAGCACTCAGCAGCTGCAGGCCTGGTCTGTGCCCTTTGTGCCCTCCAAGCCTTCCCACAACAGCATAAAGAACTGACACAAGAGAGTAAACGCAAACAGGAGAGTAAATCACTCCCTTCCCCCTGACACCAGCACATTAAGATGAAATGCAAAGCCTGGTTGTTTTGTTCGGCTGCTCCACACGACATGGAGACAAGGTTTTTCATTTCCTTAAAAAACCCACAGCAAAAATTCAAACACAATTGGCAACTCACCCAAAGTGGCTGGCTAAGCTCATGGAAATGCAGAAGAGGAGGAAGTTTTTGATCATGATAAAGTCAGAGACCATCCCATTGTCCATTCCAGAGGAGAAAAGGAACGCAGGTGGTTGCTTTGGTGAAGGTGCAGCTGTTCACTTTGTTCTTACGCTGCAACAATACAAAAAAAATTTGGAAATTATTGCACGGACAAACAGCGGGATAGCTGAGTTCAGCTAACAGCACATCTTTTGCTATCTGCGTTTTCCACAAACTTATCTAGGCTTATGTAAACATCAGCTGTTTATGTAAAGTTGTATGTCTTCAAGGACATGTTTTACCTTCTGCTGACAGCAAACTGCAAAATAAGAAAAATTCTTTGTGGCCCAGTTTTCCCTTATATTCATCTGTTGTATAAGTAACTAAAGAAATAGCCACCATTTTCCAAATGCCAATTTCAACCCTTTACCTATTTCAACAACTTCCACATGCCTGCAAACCCAGGGCTGTGTGCAGCCTCCGCATCCTTTCCTTCCATCGCAATTTTTTCCCATTAAATACCCGGCTTCCCTTTCCAAAATCCCAGTTGAAATGCCAAGAAACACCTACTGCTTCTTGGAATTCATGTTGCTGATGCACGGCTTAGCAAAAGGAGGGTGGGTTGTTGGGGGGGTGGGGGGAGAGGGTAAAAAGTGACCTTCCTCTCAAAGGCACATAAACCTCACGCTAGCACGAAGAATGACAGTAATGTAGCTGCTCCAGTGAATGCTGCTTTTTGGATACCTGCCTCAGCGACCAGATCACCAATTTCAGCATTGTGCACTAACGTTTTCCTCTGTGCCCTATTAAAAACAAAACAAAACAAAAAACCCCAAACAAACAAAAAAACCCAAAACCACAACAACCCCCTCCCCAAATAAACACCAAAACAAAGCCCAAACAAACAAACAAACAAAACCCTGAAAAACCAACAAAACCCCCAAAACAGACCCCAAAAATACACCCAGAGACGAACTGCCTGGATTTTCCACCTGAAGCCTGTGTCCCCGTGCTACATCGCTCAGCGACTTACTCTCCCACCCCGCCGACAAGACAAGACACCCGAACCAAATGCCGTCCCCGGGGGTCCCCCTGCCCGGCCCGCGCTGCTCCGCAGCGGGTCCCGCTCGCTCTGCGCCGCTCCCTACCGGGCACTGCGGGGCCGCCGCTCCCTTCCGAGCGCCCGCAGCCCTGGCCCGCCCGCACCTGTCCGGGGACCGCCGCTCACTCGCCGAAGCCGCCGCCCGGGCACTGCGCCCCGGGGCGCCGCGCACCGCTCCACAGGGCTCCGCGGAAAAGGGACACCTGCCC
>VXAY01000344.1:127419-160567 GCA_013399855.1 Oxyruncus cristatus | reverse complement strand
CGCGGCCCCGCCGCAGCGCCGCTCCCGCACCGCCCCCGCGTCGAGACCGCGGCCGGGAGCGCGGGGAGGTGTGCGGGGCGCGCTCGACCCTCGGGGACCCCGGCGGGGACCTCCCGCCAAGGGGCCGCTCCCGAAGCCGTCGCAGCCCCGGCAAGCTTCAGTGGCTTCCTGAGCTTCCCGCGCCGGTCTGCCGGGATCAGGTCCCACAGAGCGTCCCACGGGGCTGGGTCCCGAGAGAGTCCGGCCGGCATCGACCGTTCTTGGGGAACAGGAGCCCCTGCCACAGCCCGGCCGTGCGGGTGTCCTGCACCCGTGGGACAGGGGCACCCATCACGCCGGAGGCTTGCCGGTATATATGCTCCTTACACCACACATGTATAAGCGTACAAATATATATACGCACACCCGTACATACCCAGATCTGTATCTATACTCCTCTTCTGTAGCCAGTGGACCTGACCTAAACCATCATAGCTCTTAAATGCTGAAGTGGGGTTTTATATCCACAACATAACCTCTCTTTGTACATACTTATTATTAGACATCCATGGTTTGTATCGGTATCAAAAATTCCAGGAGACTTGAAGTAACTTCGAGGTTTCCTTATGATTGTGTGTGCTGCTATTCCAGAAAAATGGATGCAGTGCTTCACAGCCTCAATAATGAGAGCGTTACACTTGCTATGTGTTCATCACATGTATGTTGTACTGCATGCAGATGCATTTTGAACTTCATGAAAGATGAAATGAGTGTTGTATGATGTTGCATGATGAAATGAGTCCCAGTTCCCGGGGATTCCTTGGGATGCATGCAGCATTTTGCAGCATGCACATGTTACACATGATAGTATATGATTTCAATATATACTGTTGTGATCATACTTTGAAATAACACTCAAACTTGGTTATTAAATTACCAGATCCTACGAGGTAATACCTGTCTTTAAGGCAACATTATGGATCAATGAAGCATTTGTCTTTTCCCTATATCCATAAAAAAGCCCTATGAAATTAATCCCTCCACTGAAATCAATATTGATTCTGTAGCTCATTGCCACAGAAGGTGCTGCTGTATGTGTGCCTAGTCCATGGTACGCACCGCCTGAGTCGAAAACAGGTCCTTAGGAATTTCAGTTTACATTTTTTCCCACCTAACAAAACTAGAAATGTAGCCCCAGGGAGAAATTCTGTGTAAACAATGAATAATTTTCCTAGTATCAATCAAGTAGCATTTTCTCAGGCAATTCTTTGTAATTCCCCTCTTCAATATTCCCTTGAGACTTATGAGGGGTTGGACTAGATGATCTTTAAAAGTCCCATCCAACACAAACCAGTCTATGGTTCTATGGCTCTATATCTGGTGCTTAGCGGTGTTTGAGTTTTACAGAAATGATTTATGATCTTAAATGCAGAGCCAATGACATACGTTGTTCCTCGTTGTTCCTTGGTGACTTCAATAAATATGAAGTTGTGAATGAATGTTGCTATCAGAACAGCTTTCCGGGTGCTTAAAAATATCTGAGTAAAGTAGTATGAAGCGCCAGTAGTTTCTCATGATAATGTTCTTGCCTAGGAGCATTTAAATCTCATTTTTTACAGTGCTTTGATTTCTGGTACAAACTATTTATATCTCCATATAGGTGATGCCGTAAAAATATGTGACTTTAAATAATTTTACAAAAGCGAGACATAGGAATATAAGCCTAGACTTCTGTGCAAATGGGCAAGGGCTGCATGCTCTGGCCTCTTGCTCCAGCTCCCCGGTGAGCAGAGCCTCGATTCCTCTGACTAATTCCATCTTCTCCATGAAGCCATATGCTGCAGATCTGCTTTTCAACAGCAAAGGCAGGAAGCGCTTAGGAATCGGGGGAGCAGAATAGCAAGAAAACGTAAAAGCAAAGCTTAAAGAAAAGGAAAAGATAAACAAAAATGATAGAATCACAGAAGAGTTTGGGTTGGAAAGGGATCTTAGAGATCATATAGTTCCACCCCCCTGCCATGGGCAACAACACCACGAAAACGCGTTACTCGGCGAAGGGGCGAGCTGAGCAGTGCGGGTGTCACGCAATCCAGTGCCGCCCACGCCGCGCCGAGCCCACCCGCTCCTCCCGCCGTGTCACTGTCACCGCGGTGGGCGACCTCGGCCAAGGGCTGCTGTTCGCGCCACCGCCGCCGGAGGGCAGCACAGCTCCACACAAGCACCAGAGACAGCGCGGGGGGCTTGGGGAGCCGGGCAGCGCCGGGGGTGTCACGGACCGGGATGCTCCAACACTGATCGCGTAGGTTTTCGGGCTGGATCCCGGTAGGACGGTGGCTTTGGCCTGTGATAGCAGTTATTACCAGCAACAGAGAGATCGCTGCTTTGAAGCAACAGTTTTGTACATGTCCTCCGCTTCTTGAGGCACTCCTTCCTGATTCACACTTACCCTGTTTGTAATCCTTAGCCTCCTTGTCACGTTTGAAAGGATATGTTGAATTTAGTATGTAAAACAATTGCTTTTTATTGGGGTCAGGGAAATGTTTTGGTTGGTTGGTTCGTTGTTCTCTGTGCTGGTGTTTAGCAACAGCCAGCACAGTCATTCCATACTGTGATTTTCCTTCGGATTTGGTAGAAATTTTGTGTGGTCCCTCTCTGACGTTTCTCCTCCCCACTTCATTAAGTAGTGTTGCTTATCTGTAGGGATGAATTTATTTGAGCTAGATCATTCTCTACATGGGACTGAAACAATAATGCAGGCAAATTGGGCTGTGATTTCTACTGTGGTACACACTTGGGAGCTCACTGGGAAATGCACACCAACCCCTAACATTGACAGTGTTAGAAAGTGGCTTGTTTTGCCAGCAGCCAAAGGCATCTCTGTAATTGATCAAGTTGTTCCTTCTTCCAGGAGAGCTACAGAAAACTCATGAAGTTGTATGAAAGTGTCGGAATAGAGCCAAGTAGGCTCTTCAGAGATACTCCCTTCTACCAAAACAATTCACTTCCGACATCTAGGTGGAGAAGACTGCCTGTTTTCTTGAAATCTTATGCCTTTGGCCTCCTAGCTAGAACTCCAGAAAAGGCAGCACTTGGAATAGTGACTTTGCTGATACAAATCCTTTTCCAATAGAGAGCAGTCTGAATTCATCAGTCATTGAATTACCTAATCATCAGCTAATACTGACTCAGCCACTCTCAAAACAGAGACTGGATCTGAACAAAAGGTGAAAGTCTTGTTTTCACTCTCTTTCTTTAATGGTATCTGTAAAGACCAAAGTCAAGGGGCTTTTATTCAGCCCTGGTGACTGATGGGTCCAGCCTTGGGCTCCCCAGTATGAGAGAGGCATGGACATAGTGGAAAAAGTCAAGCAAAGGACTAAGAAGATTACTAAAGGACTGGAGCATCTCTTCTATGAGGAGAGGCAGAGAGAGCTGGGATTGTTCAGCCAGGAAAAGAAGAGGTTCAGGGGGAACCTTATCCATGTGTATTAATACCTGAAGGCAGAGGGGCTGAAGAAGAGGGAGACAGACTTTGCTTAGTGATACCCACTAACAGTAAGTCCTATAAGGAGTGGCTGAGGGAGCTGGGGTTGTTTATCCTGGAGAAAAGGAGTCTCAGGGGAGACCTTATCGCTCTCTACAATTACCTGTATGCAGGTGAGGGTTGGTCTCTTCTCCCAGGCAACAAGTAACAAGACAAGAGGTTCAGGCTGTATATCAGGAATAATTTCTACACAGAAGGGGTTGTTAAGCCTTGGAACAGGTTGCCCAGGGAAGTGGTGGAGTGTAAGTGTTGAAATCCTAGCACTGGTCAATGAATAGCACCTGGCCAGGGCCAGTGGTGGGGTCCATCAGCCCCGGCACTGCCCTTGCAGCACCTTTGCAGGGAAATCCTGCACACAGGTGGGTTTTGACAGTTCACTCATATCAGTTCAGCTTGTCAGTGAGATAACCCTTTTTCCCTCTGCCCTGGAAAAGAGAATTTCCTCCACACCAGTGGATAGCAATGTGAAGTCACAGCATGGGGTCGAGCTTGCTTACAAATGTTTTTCCCATGGAAGAATTGTGGTTTTATTCATAGTCTTGCTAGGTTCAGATGTGAAATCTGTTCCCTGTTCCTACAGTCTGCCAAATTCTGCCCTTGAGATGTAAACCACCAAACCAAAGGGATTCGAAATGCATCCTGAACTGCTAGTTCACAGTCTTAGATTCAGGAGCGGAAAGGGTCTACCTACACATCAGTCCCTCTTGAATCACACAGTACACAAATTTTCATAGCAGTATAAACTGTGACTTTCCGGTTTGCTTTCCACTTGTTTTGTAAGAATACATGCTGGTTTTTCTATGTATTCATAAACTGCAGCAAATCACCTCCTCTGTATTATATCCCATGAACAAGGCCTGCTGTTATCTCATTTTAAATCTGTCCCTGGTTTCTTCTCTTGTTGGCACAGTATTTTTAGCAGAGATAAGGTTGTGAACTGTGAGATTGACATTGCAAGTAGATGGAGATTTGAAATAAGGGTGTCACCCAACCAAAGTTCATTACATGATACTATTTTAGATTTGATGTCCTTTATTAACAAATTGATTTAATGGACCTATACATAGTGGATACAGGTGTGAAGTTCACACTTTGCCCACCTCTAAGCTGGACTGGTTACAGGTTTTCTGCTTTGCAGCCATAGACATTGCCCTAATAATATGGAAATTACAGCCTGAATAGGTGTACTTAAGCTTCTTAACAGGTCTAGTGAGATACAGCTGTATTCAAAAGACAAAGTTAGCAAACAGAAGCATATTTTGTCTCCTCAGTCTGTCTGCTTTACTCAGCAGTGGCAGTCGTTGTGTCCTGACATTCCCAGGTGATTGCCTCTGGATCTTCCAACCCTCCAGAATTGAACTTTTAGATATGAAATGTATAAACCATCCTCTTTTTTTTGCATAGAAAGAGACAATAATGTAAAGGATGCATAAGTGTCCTCTAAACTTGTAAGATACTTGTAACTAATGTGTTCAAGTAGATTATATGAAACACCGGTGACACATGCTTGTGTCTAAAACCTTTTAGTTTTCTTGTGTAAACTTAAGGGGATTTTTTTGCACACAAGTGAGCATCAACTCAGAAAACCTCTGAATCAGAACTTTATGATCCTATCACATATAAAATACCTTGGATTAATGTATTGAAATTGGTTAAATTTACTGGTTCGTATTTTAGCTAGTTAGCAGTTATATCTGTATTTGAAAAATGATGGGTCACGAGGGTAGCACTGCATATAATCTTTAAGGCCTCAGTTCTCTGGTCTGGTGATTTGGGTGCATCTTTGCTGTATGGCACTGCATGGTGCACTCCTTGTGAGGATAGAGCACATCTTTAATGATACAGTTGAGCAAAACCCCATCTAAGTAAGAAAGAACTTTGTGGAGAATATCTACAACAATGCAGCTTCGTACATATGACCTTAATCAGGCTTAAACTAGAGCATATAAATTCTGCATCAATATTCAAGGCTTTATGCATATGCTACTGTACATGTAATTCCTTCATAACAGGAAGGAGATAACAAATCTTGGAAGGAACAACACAGAAATTCATTGAACTAAGAGGGAAGGATCAATTTTGATAAATTCTTTATTAAGTATATATTCAAATATTCATAATGGATGGAGGGTGAATTTACTAATGGACAATATATGACTATAGTAAACTAACGTACTGAGTGATGTTAAGGACAGAGTATTTGAAGTTTAGAAATTGGTCAAATACCGACAAGAGGTAGCAAAATCTATTTGACATTTGGAGTACATCTCTGAATTTTATTATACATACATGTGTGTATACATATCTCTCATATTCAGGTTATAAGCTCAACAAATTTATGCATATTCATACATGTATGTACATATCAAGTCTACCTGTCAATTGGGTTTTGGCTATGTAAATGTTAAGATAAGATTAGATTAGCATGTTTTAAGTTGTTGTGATGACCTCAGTTCTTTTTTGGCTGCTATAGTTTCTATATTTATTGCATTTCCCTGTGTTGTTTATATGTGTGCTGGGCATACTGACAGAACACATTATTTCTGTTTCTGATCAATATAGGTAACTGTCAAAGATGCCAAAGAATATTAGTATCCACTTCTGTAAAATTTCACATAAGCTTTCCAGTCACCCTGTAATGACTCATAAAAATTAGCTGCCGCTATAGAAAAATACATTAATGTATACCATTTGGAAATCTGTAGACACAACTTATATTTATTTTAGGATTTGCAATGTGCTGATTTTCAGGCTGAATTTATTGGCAAGGGTTAGGTGGGAATAAATGTTCTCAGCAGTTCCGAATCCCACTAAATGTGACTTCTGTTGTATAGATTCAAGTGATATAATCAATAAAATTCTGAGAAAAATGAGTTTCTAAATTGTTTTATCTAGAATTAGCTTTTACAGAAATTGAACAGAGCTGCTAAAAAAAAAAAAAATGAAAAGAAAAGGAAATAACCTGACAGTGCCTTGTTTTGAAAAATATATTGATGGAGATTTCACACTGATCTATATATAACAGTACAGGATGTTAAATATTAATGATTGAACTATAGCAACCATGATAATATACCACACCAATGCAGGTGATGGCAGTCCTACAGCTTTGTAGGAAAAGATTTTGTCAGTCCCAGTGCAGTAGAACTCTGAAAGATAAAAATAGTAACACATGTATATCAGTCAATAAGCCAGATTTTCATGCAGTATATATTGGTCAAGTGAAGGGTAGCAGAACTACACCCATGCAGCAGCCAAGGTTATGCCTGGAGTGTGACCCAGCAATTATGATGCAGTCAATGAGCATTTGTTTGAATCTGAAGAATGAGATTTGGCACAAATATTAAATAGGGGTGCTTTTTTTTCATTTTAATAGAAATTGATTTGATGAAAAATGCAGGTGGCTTGCTCACAAAACCACTGCAGAGCAAGCTCAGATTTGCCAATATATATTAGTCAATGGAAAAAAGTAGACTCAAACTCTAGAGTTAACAAGTATGTTTGTTTTAATATTTCTAAAAATATTAGTAGGATGGAAGAGGAGGATATAGTTACAGAAAGAATTAAGAACAGCTGTGAGGAGTCATGCTCAACCCATGCTTCAGACATTCCCTTGGGCTGTGAGAAAGTCAGATTAACTCTTTTCTATGGGCAGTCATTTTCTTTTTGGCCATGGGGAATTTCTTATGGATTTTCCTTGTTCTCTCCTCATAAACTGTACTTTATAAGGACGAGTGAGTGTTCAGCATATTTATGCCGAATGTAGCAGATCCAAGTTCATTCCTGGATACAGAGTGTTTTCCTTCACTACTTGTGCTGTAGCTTTTGAAGGAAGCAAATAGGCATATGAACTGGAGGGACAGGGCAGCACATTGTCCAGGTCCACAGGCTACACGTTTATTGTGTCTTCTTTAAAGCCCACAACAACTCTGTTGGCTCCATAATTTTGAGGAACAATTACTTACTCCTTGTGTAAGTAAGATAAGCTGGATTTATTACCACACCTTTCACCTTTAACAACTGAAAACTAGTTTCAAATTTGGGCCCATATATTTTTATGGATCAGACTGCTAGTCAACTATCTACAAGAAACTTTACCTGTTTGTCTAAACAGATCACTTGTGGATGCAAGGAGCTAACACCTGTATTAATTTTAGCAGCCAAAGAGTGGGAAAAAAAACATAGCATCTCAGTTGCACAGAAGAGGATCAAAAGAATAGCTTCAAAGAGAAAACAGTGACTTAAATAAAATATGACCACTAGAATGATTGCAGTTTGATCTACTGGTGTTTTCCCAGTTTACTAAAAAGAAAAAACCCCGAGAGCCATCAAATGTTAATCACATGCTTTTTGTGTAGAGAGTGCTGGAGCAGAATCCTGGGTATGTCCAAGACAGCGGGAGGGAATGAGTTTCAGATGAAGAATCCAAGAAAAGAGACATTAAGCCCAACAGTTTTCCAATCCTACTGCATTTCATCATAAAGTGCCATTTTTCTTGAAATCAGATTGTGGTGCTTTTATCACAGCTTTTTGAGTTCCGGTTTACTTCACACCATGGAAAAGTAAATTACAAGCCCTGGAACCACCAGCACCCCACTAGCTAAGGCATTCACCCAGGCACAGGTGGACAAGGTTCAAAACCCTTTTGTAAACATTGGAGTGAAGTATTAGTCTCCTTATGTGAAGATAAGTCCAAAATTCTGGCAGCTGACTTTCAACTGCATATTTTATGGATGACCAGCTTGAGCTTTCCAAGGCTTACAGAGCACTTGGAGCAGTAGTCAAAAATGGTGAGAGCCATGGTTTCTCAGCACCTGTGACTGCAAGGCTGTGCAGTCTCCAGTAAAGTGCACAGGGTTTCAAGCCACGAATTTTAATCCTTGGTCTGCCACTAATTCACTGTGTAGCTCCAGGCAACTCCCTATCTCTTCAGCTGTAAAATGGGAATAATAATAATGGTTTCCTATCTTTCGGCAGCGATAAATTCATCTAAGTTTTTGAGACATGCGAATACTACAGTGATGAGTGGCCCAGAAAAGACCATGAAAAAATGAATAATTCTGTATTTACTGCAGGCTTTGGGTGTGCAGTAAATAAGGCACTGTTAACTGGCTGGTGAAGATTACTTTTCTAAGTAGCTGCTTATTCAGTAGGTAAAGTGTAATCACTACCTACTTATCCTGTGTAACGAATGATAAAGGGTTCCTTGGGGGAAAAAAGGGAGGCAAAGACACATTTCAAGAAAAATCTTAATACTGATTTATAAGAAAGTACAGTTAGGAGTTCATCATCCATTTAGGTTCTAGTGTTCTTCAACTTTAAAGCTCTTGATATTGGCAGCCACCATAAGGTTATTCTGAGGCAATTGTCTTCTGTGCAGGTACACGATCAGGTATAATAACTCCCTACCATAAGAACAGGGATGATTTACTTAAAAATAGCATATTGACTGTGCACATCTATCATTCTTCATGTGCAATTGTTTCTGTCTGAAAACCAGGAAAAACAAATATGACCTCTTCTTTTTTTTTTTTTTTTTCTTTCCCAATGGCTGTTTTGCTCCCACCATCACATTCCCGCTCTTATATTGCATTTTTCTGAGTTCTCAGATTAGTTTCAGGGTAAGCAACCTGTTCAGTTTGTTACAGTGTCTCTCTCTTTATACACAAATAAATTTGCCCCGAAGGGCTCCTCTTGTAACAAACACATTTTTGATGTTGAAAGTAGCAAGGAAAAGAATGAAGACATGCAGACCACTGCACAGGGTGGCATGCCAACACTTCAATTGTAACTTTATTAGAGTAGTCTGAGCATGTTTATCCTGCAATTTAACTGCTTATTAGGCCATTGCTATCACATCTGTTAAAAGAATGTGCAATCTGCAAAACAAGCTGCCAAATGTCCCCTTACAATTACATTGTTCAGAGATCTGTATTGTCATTCTGTCTGGTAGAGAAGGGGAGAGAAGTGCATGTTGTCTATTTTGTCTTCAGTGAGGCATTTGTCACTGTCTCCCACGAGATACTCGTAGGTAAGCTCAGAAAGTGTGGGTTAGATGCGTGCACAGTGAGATGGATCAAGGACTGGACAAACAGCAGAACTCAGAGGATTGTGACCAGCAGCACAAAATCCATTTGTAGGCCTGCAGTGAGCAGTGTTCCTCAGGGGTCAGTGCTCGGACCGGTCTTGTTCAATTTATTCATCAATGACCTGGATGAAGGGATGGAATGTACCCTCATCAAGTTTGCTGGTGATACAAAACCGGGGGGAGTGGCTGATACACCAGAAGGCTGTGCTGCCAGTCAGTGAGACTTGGACAGGCTGGAGAGCTGGGCAGAGAGGAACCTAAAGAAGTTCAATAAAGGCAAGTGTGGGATCCTGTACCTAGGCAGGAAATACCCCATTCCCCAGTACAGGTTAGGGGCTGACCTGATGGAAAACAGCTCTGCAGGGAAGGACCTGGGGATCCTGGTGTACAACAAGTTGTTCATCAGGCAGCAACATGCCCTTGCGGCCAAGAAGCATCCTAGGGTACACCGGGAATAGCAAGACCAACGGGTCAAGAGAGGTTATCCTGCCCCTCTACTCAGCCTTATGAGGCTGCATCAGGAGTACTGTGTACAGTTCTGGACTTCCCCATTCAAGAAAGACAAAGAACTAATAGAGAGGGTCCAGTGGAGGGTTACGAAGATGATTAGGGAACGGATCCTTTCTCTTATGAGGAAAGGCTGAGGGAGCTGTGTCTGTTTAGCCTGCAGAAAACTGAGTGGGGATCTTATCAATGCATACAAATATCTTAAGGGTGGGTGTCAAGAGGGTGGATCCAGACTCATGTCAGTGGTGTCCAGCAATAGGACAAGGGGCAATGCACACAAAGAAAAGCATGGGATGTTCAATCTGAATACGAGGTAAATGTTTTTATTTTGAGGGTGACAGAGCACTGGAACAGGCTGCCCAGGGAGGTTGTGGAGTCTCCTTCTCTGGAGATATTCAAAACCCACATGGATGTGATCCCGAGCAACATGCTCTAGGTGGACCTGCTTTAGCAGGAGGGTTGGACTAGATGATCTCCAGAGGTGGCTTCTATCCCCAGCTATTCTGTAATTGTTTGTGTATTTGATGTGTTGGTGCAGCAGCCCACTGATGGATCTCGTTTGAGTATAATTTTGAGTCATACTTATTTTTCTATGCAGATGCTCTTCCAAGACAGAGTATGCATAGATTTGTTAGTCTGATCTGCACTCCATTTGGTGAGGCTATATTCAAAATTAGGACATATCAAATTAGAATCATGGTATTTGCAGTAGGCTTGATATAACAGAATCATCCACTGCATAATGCTTACAACCTTTCAATGTATCTAATAAAGGAGCATATTTTATTGTAATCTAACTCTACACAGTTCTAGACATTTACTTGATGTTCTTAAGTGTGATTTTTGAGATCTAGTTGAGATAAAAAGAATATACTGCATAAAACAATGCACTATATGACCTCAAAGGATATTTAAATCTATGCCTTAAAATCATTTTTTTCTCACTACTTATATTGAGAACCTTTATGAACAAATATTTTGTAGCCAATTATTGTCATAAATGCTTCTTTATGCACCCTGATCTTATGAACTGCACACGATTTACTCCGGGCATGGGAAAATATTGCAACTGGACCCATATGCAAAGTTATAGCAGTGATTAAGTCAGTAGAAACATGTTTGCAACACTCTGTCCTCTAGATTTTTAGTTTTCACTTTACAAATAGTGCTGCCAGCTCTGAGCAGGATACAAACATTTAGTCACAGAATTACTGTTAGGGATGGCTGTTACCTCTAGTCACTTATGAATTAAATATCTTGTCTCACATTGAAAAAGTTTTTAAAATAGTTTGCATATAAAAAGGATTACTGTAAAAGATATTTCAGTGAAGAAATCTTCAGCATGTTGTGAGCACCGCAGCCTTGCTTCTCAGTAAAAGTGTGTCAGAAGTACATCACCCTTTGCATTGTTGTCTGACAGAATCTGATGGCCTAAATTTAATTTAATATCTTTTGCTTAGTGGTTCCTTTCAGCTAGGTCTACGTCCTCAGAGGCACGTAGATATTAGAAAACATAATAAAGTAAGTGGAATATGGGTTATTTGAATGTGAGTTTTCATGTAGGTTCCCTCATAAAAGAGAGGCCAGTTGAAAATGTCTTTTTTCTTTAACCACTAATGAACTCATTGGAAAAAGTCTCCTACCATGATCTCCCACCAAAACTGTGGCCACTGAAATAATGTTACTATTGAGAAGTAGGAGACGAACATAATTGCAACAAGCAGAATTTCAGCAGGGACCATGCTAAATATAAAGAACTCAGTGCTAGAATATATCAAAATTATTGTAACCTGGATGTACTTGAAGTTAGACATAAAACTCTCATCTTCCTGGAATAGCACCCTGATGCTTGTAATCAAAATCAAATTGAAACACTGATGTCTGTTTCTTGGTGTGAGGGAAAGAGATTAAGGGGAATGAGAGATCACTGTCATCTTTCATATCACAGAAGGTGCTTTGAAAAGGTCACAGTGACACCAGGGAAAAACCTGAATGGAGAAAGAATGTACCATCTACCACTACTTCAGCACCAACTGTATTGTAGAGCTATGAGTCAGAACTGCAGGCAACGTTGTAATAAGAATGATGCCTAAACTCAACAGAAGCTGTGGTCGCAAGCAACAATTATGCAATTGTGGCTTATTTAATCCAGCTATGGCTGCACATAGGTTTATGCTTTAAAGACAAGCATTAGCTGTGGAAAGGAGCTTGATAATAGAAGTTTTGCCATGTGTTTCCATTGAGATGCACGCAGAGAGTTGAGTGTGTTTGGAAGGCCAGAGTGGGGTGACAGTGTGAAACCTGAGCAATGCTCCATATTATATAAATGACCTGAATCATTCAGAATATTTCCTATCTTAAAAAAAAAAAACAAACAAGAAACCAGATATGGTTTCTAGTACTTGCTCTTAGGTCTTCGGATGCCTTCATAAATAGTGAAAGCCTTCTCTGTCGTTCTCTCTATTACATATAGACACTCCAACTTACTGGTAACTTTGCTAATGTGAGTAATTTCATTTGTCTAATTTTTAATTATTATTTTCCTTGCAATTTTTCCTTAAATCTGTTTCTCCAGTGGCTAAAAGTTTAATGATTACCATCCCATTAGGGAGGAACAAGAAGATGGCTTCAGCATTATTTATTTATTATTCTTTTTCTTAGCTGCAAATTGAATTATCTACTCCCTATTTAAGACCTTTCTAATGAAAATGTCAGTTGCCATGAACTAAATGTTTTTTGATAGCAGCATTACATATGTTCTTTAATAGCAGCAGTGGATAACTGTCTAGCAGAGCAAAATAAGAGGAGAGGGCAAAAAGCAAATTCAGGTGTAGAATTGTGCATATACACACATGGAAATAGACAGCATCTAACAAGGACAGATGGGTTAATCCTCAGTGGACCCTCATCAATGAGCTCAAATCTTTCTCAGTGACACTCCTGAAGGACAGGAGGGATGCCATCCAGAGGAACCTGGACAATGTCAAGAAGTAGGCCCATGGGAGCCTAATGAGGTTTAACAAGACCAAGTGCAAGGTGCTGCATCTGGGTCAGGGCAAACCCCAGTATCAATACATCTGGGGGATGGACAGATTCAGGGCAGCCCTAACAAGAAGGACTTGGGGGTGCTGGTGGATGAGTGGCTGGACATGACCCATCAATGTGCACTTGCAGCCCAGAAAGCCAGTTGCATCCTGGGCTGCATCAAAAGCAGCGCTGGCAGCAGGGCGAGGGAGGTGATTCTGCCCCTCTACTCTGCTCTCATAAAACCCATCTGGAGTGCTACATCCAGCTCTGGGGTCCCAGCACAGGAAGGACATCGACCTGTTGTAGCACATCCAGAGGAGGGCCACAAAGATGATCAGGGGGCTGGAGACCCTCTCTTATGAAGACAGACTGAGAGTTTGGATTATTTAGCCTAGAGAAGAGAAGGTTTCAGGAAGACCTCATTGTGGCCTTTCAGTACTTAGGGGATTTAGTGAAATAGATGGGAACAAACTTTTTAACAGGGGCCATAGTGATAGGACAAGGGGTGATGGTTTTAAACTAAAAGAGGGTAGATTCAGTCTAGATATAAGGAAGAAATTTTTTGAGTGAGGGTGGTGAAACGCTGGCATATGTTGCCCAGAGAGGGGGCAGATGCCATATCTCTGAAAATATGTAAGGTCTGGTCAGATGGGGGTCTGAGCAATGTGACCTAGTGGAAAATGTACCTCCTTAATGCAGAGAGGTTGGACTAGATGACCTCTAAGGGTGCCTTCCAACCAAAACTATTCTATGATTCTATAAGTCTGTAGGAAGGAAATATTACAAGGAAAGTTGTGTGGTTTGATAGAGCCCAAACTTTATTTCTCTGTCCTAGATGTTAGATAAATGCTTTTCTTGGTAAAATTTTTTTACTTCTGCTAATGAATATATGAAATAAAATCCCTAGAATATCCCATATAAAGCACTCCTATTATCTAATTCTGACCAAAATGACCCAGATCTTATATCATATGGTAACACAGGAGGCTACAAAGATCTTTGGGGTTCCCCACAGTTCAGGCTAACCAACTTATTTTTGGCAGTTGCTAGATACTGCTATCCGGTACTACAGTATGGTGGTGGTCTTTCCAAGGAAAATCCAAAGTAAATTTGTCAATCCATTGAATTTACTAGCAAAATGGCTCCTGAGCCCATGCTAAACCATCACACAGTATCCTTCATCTTGGGTCTCCTGAAGTCTGGATTTTAGCAAAATTTTTTAGCCTCTTCTTTCTCTCTGAGCTGCACATATGAAACGGAGATTTGCACCAAATTTTCTTTAACTTCTGATATCACCAGCTCCCTATGCTCACTCATCCCAGCTTCCTATTCAGGAATGGCCAGAGTACTCAAGCAATTCCTTTCCTCTTCACCTGAATTTTCTGTATCTTCATACCTAAGCACGCTTCTAAATATTGAAGTGTTAGGCAGAAATTTGGGGCTAAGTGACAGCTCAGAGGCTGGATGCAGCAGAGAAGTTGTGCTCTAGCACTGAATACTTTTAGAGAACAAGAAGAGAAGATCTGGGGCCTAGCATGCCTCCAGATACAACAATGAACCCTCTGGTATTATGCACGTTTGCAGCTTTCTGGTTTTAGGAAGGCAATATTAAGGACAATTCTCAGTTTTATCTCCAGTGTTCTCTGACTATCAGAAGATTAAGTCACATCAGATTTAAAAATTTAAAACCCACTCTCTTGTGGGTAAAGTCATAACTACTCTGGTTTTGTCACAGTTTAAAGATGATGGGAATCTCAAGCACTTTTATTCATCTGTAAGCATCCATAAGAGGTATTTCCTAAGGGAAAGTTTGACCTAATGCTAGCCATCCATCCCTTGCCACAAGGAGGGTGACTACAACATGTGAGGGGTGTGTGAGTGTGTAGGGGCACACATTCCTGTGTGTATGCTCCCTCACTCTTCCAAAGCAGTTGTGCATTTTACTGAGGACTGTATTTCACTATGTCTGCACTGCATTCCCATTCCTGGACTATCACTCATCCTTCAAGATGGAAAAATAAAACCTAGCCATCTTATACCCTGGTCAAACACCTAGAAAAGGACATGGTGCATCCCTGAGAAGGTGCAGCATCTGGCACGTGTCTGCTGTGTCTGATGGAGCTCCAGAGCTCCCAGCAGGCTATGCACTTTGCCATAAGCTCCAGAGTCTGCATGTTTGTGTGAGGCGTAATCTGGCCCAGCATTTCATATAATCCCCTTAATTTAGCCAAAAAATAGTAAGTTAGTACTTAGAACTATTTTTTCTTTTTCTAAGGATTATTGCTCTTTAATTCTTTTTTGAAGGGGATTGTATGCAAAAGCGTCAATGAAAACAGATCAAAAGAAATATGACTTATAAAAAAAAGCTCTGTTATAAGAGCTAGATTTGAAAAGATGCTAGAACATACCACTGAAACATAGAAGCTGTCACCTCCACCAGTTCCTGTTTCAGTCTAGCATCAATTACAGTGGACTTGTAGCAACTTCACTGAATACTAAAAGGACTGTATTAAGAGGGAGTAAAGGATGACAAAGTATGTGTTTTGTCCAATTTGCTACTGTTTTAAAGAAAGGTTTTAAACTTTATGCAAATTATTAGATTGCATGCATTGAATGAAAAGTAAGAAAATGTGTAAAGCATAATATGACGTTGATTTCTAAAGCAGAGGAAATTTGGTCTGAAGTTCAGAGAACTATAGCTTATTTTCATTATAGATATTTCTACTGAGAGACTCTGTTAAAATTTAAAACTGCTGCTAAGTGTACCCAGTGAAATGGCAAACCTCTGTACATTTGTAACCACATAAGAATGGGAACACTGGATCAGACCAAAACATCTTATTCAGTGATTCCCCCTAAAAACTTAAAGAAAGTGAGTAAGAAGAGGGCAAGTACTTACAGAACCACAGAGAGAGGAGTTGCCTTGTACTGAGAAACAGTGAAGGCCTGGAGAGCCTGTGAGAGGGTCCAGCCTCTCAGTCCCTCCCGCTAGAGTATCAGTCTGCTCTGAGTCTCCATCAGAGTCCCCACTCTGCCTGAGGTCCACATGCTGAAATTTCAAGTAACTTAGGAAGATAAAAGGGAAAAAAAAGTATTGTCATGGTTTAGCCCATCCCCCTCAGTATTGAAGTAGAAGATGGTTGATTCCAGGTGAAATTCCGGCTAGGTAGCCAATCGGATGGCAACTGGGAGAGCGGTGGTGAAGTTGGAGTAACCAGCCATGGTCAAGAGCCAAGATAGGGCATCTGGCCAAAAGCAGAGAGTCAGAAGAATTCCAGAGAACGAGAGGCTACTTGAAGCAGCAGAGCATAGCATCAGAGAGTGTTCTGGGTATAGATTGAACCAAAAGAAACCCAGAATCCCTGTAACCCGGCAAGGGATGGTGAGTCTAAGGAAACCCTCCTGAAACTCCTCGTAGAAGAAATCCCCACGGAGCCCTGGACCCCGTGGTGACAACATAGTAGAATCTCAGCATCCATGGACAAGTGACTAGAGAGGTGGGAGGTAAACTCCCTTGTATTCCGATAGAGAGAAAGAGAGAGAGAGAGATTCAAGCAGCAGCAGTTTAGAACTGTTACCTTAAAGACTTTTTTTTTCCCCTTCTCCTTCTTCCCCTGGACTGTTTTCTGAGGAAGAGAAGGAGGGGTGGTATTTGTAAATATGTAAGTTTGTTATTATAGGAAAAGTAGTTAGAGTTATTGTATATATAAGTATTTCTCTTAGTTCTTGTTGTGTGTAGCAATAAATCTTAATATTAATCCCCATTTCAAGGAGATCTGTTTTGTCTGTGCAAACTCTTCCTGCTTATTAGCAAAATTTATGGGTTGATAAAACCATGCAGAAAACACAGGGGCTAAACCTGTGACAAGTATATTCAGGTAGGTAGTTTGGGAGCAATGAGAAACTTTCTGGTGGCAGAGGAATTAGAATCTCATTTGCTAAAGGGCCAAAATTGCATTCCCTGGCACCCAGCATTCAGCACGAAGTCAGCTCCTCCATAACACAGGAGTTTCAGCAATCTTCAGCTTAGAGTTAAAAGTTAATTGATATTTAATCATATTTAATAAATCTATAAATAAGAGTTATGAATGCCAGAATGAAGGGTATTAGGATGTCTGAAATACTATAAAATGGATGTCTAATTGATTTATTTCGTCTAAAGCACCATTGAATGTAGAATTGCTTTTAATAGGGGAAAATATAATTTATGTTTCCTTGAAGTTACAACAAAGTATTGGGTATTAGGAGACTAACATTCTCTTCCCCATCTGCCAGGGAAACCTTATAACCAGGACTCACGGCCTGACATTGATAAATGATTTAATTCTGTAGTGTTTGCCCCATATTCCTCAGGTGGGATTTTTAAATGGAGATTAATAACTGCTCTCTTTCTCTGAAGTTTCAGATGTCCCAGTTTTGCAATGTTTAATATATATGTACGTACATTATTTGAGAACTTTGAGATAAAAATACCAAATATAGTTAAAAATTATATTAGGGCCTTTCAGCCAGTTTGCATGCATGGTACAATTTATAAAGATGATGATGAACAAAGCCAGGCAATTTGCAGATTCTAGTGGATGAGTAAACACTGAATGAATATGAATAAATAAAGGGGTATGAAAATGATTCTTTTTATTGTTGTTTACAATAGAAAAGTATTTCAGACTTATCTAAAACTCTTTATAAAATTCTTGACAAACTGAGGTGTTGAAATGTCTGCTTTGGATTTCATCAGTCTTTTTTCAGACAATTACTTCACAGTGTTTTAAAATAAAGATGGAGGGAATTTTGAAACATCTCTTGAATAAAAATATATAAACCGTTTCATCCTTAGAAAGTTGTTGTTTTTTTTTTTTTTTTTTAATTTAGCAAAGTGAATAGGAGATCTGAGAGCATTCCAATGTTACTGGATGTTTATTTTGTGTTTTTAAAAAATAAAAGTTTTAGTTCAACCAAGCCCTCTTAAAATAAAGCACTACTGAAACAGATATCCCAGTGTATTTAGGACAGTTTAAGTGTACACATTCACATCAGAAAAACCTGTACAATAAAAATGGTGTTAGTTCTTCTGATTCATTTTTAAAGCAAAGAACATTTCCATGTTTTCCAGTTCATAGAACATTTCCAATCTTTCATAGACTGCCATGACTTTAACTACACTTTACAGTTTTCTCACCCTCACACTTTATGTGAAGTAGGGAAAATGCAGAGATGCATAGGCTCCTTTACCAGCTTGTTTCTCTTTTAAATCAAAACTTCTGATGATTAGAGAAGAGTAGATAAAAGAAAGTACAGCTCGAGGCTATGATATAATGCACTTAAAGGTCCCAGAGGCAATATTCTTAATATCTACAACCAACTCTGAAGCATAACAGAGGTATGTAAATGTTAAGGCTGGGCTCTTAAACTCAAATTTCCTGACACACTGCGGGCTGACAGTCTTTGAATTTATAAAGATCTCCTATCTAAACACCCAAAACAGCTAAAGATTGCTTAGAATAATTGTTTTGGTCTGTACTTTCAAATCAGTGGTAACCTATGAGAAAGTATTACCATGTACATACCCAGGCAGTTATGTCATCTAATCATACGTATTTTCATCATCTTAAAATTAATGGTTCTTCCATGCATAGTGTAGAGACTAGTTTTGTCTGTAAAAGTGTGTGTCAGAGGATTCATAACCCATTTTAAGCATATGTGTATAACTACATCCACTTCTGTGATTTAGAATGGATCAAGAAATTATTCTTCCTCATGATATTTTTCAAATAATTGAAATACTTGAGTCTTTCATGGAAATCTTTCATGGAAATACCTTTTTTCTGGTTCTTCCCCCCCCAGTATTATTTAAAAAAAACCCAAACAATCAAAAAATCAAAAGAAAGTATGTTCTGTTTTCTGTGGATGTCTACAAAATCCAAGGAATGATCCATAGAAACAGTTACTTCTTTGGAGACCAAGGGCACCTTAAATTTTTGCAGTAAAAATACCCGAGGAGTATCTAATGGACCCTGTCAAATAAATGTGCTCATTGGCATGGCTGTTGCACAACAGCACTGAGTTCAGCTCAGAGCACGTTAGCAACACCTACGTCCAGTCAAAACTGTCATGATGTCGGGACAAGGTGACCTCTTGGTTTTGTAATATGGGTCATTGAATAACATACACTACACCCACTAGGATGCCAGAATGAGGACTCAAGGCTCTCTTCCACCTCCGTGTACTTCACATGGGAAAGCTCAATAGGGAGCTGCCCTTTTCAGTCATGAGCCTTTCAGGAGTGACATCAGCTATTCTTAATGAATTATTCTTTATTTTATCCTGACTATTAACTTTCATTCATAAAACTAAAACAAACAAACTAACAAACACAAAACTTTAAAGAAATTGAAGAGCTTGAGAGGGTAGGCTTTGTTTTAAATCATAATTTCTTCTGCCATCAAAGTTGACATGCATCCCCACTATACACTAAAAGTGCCCAATCCTTGTATCAAGAGGTAAATCTCGTGCCTTTTTTAATATATTCTGGTCTGTGAAATGTAAAGAGGTTTATTCCTACAGAATTTTATGAGCACTAGCTGCCTCTGACATTTTTTTTTCTGAGAAAATGCATGTGTTTTACAACAGCCCTCTAATAGCTCAGGAGGGTTAGAGGGGACACTGGCAAACTTTTTATCACCCTGGGATGTGTACAAGTGCTTCAGGGTATTTAAGTACAGAAATCAAAAATATGCAACTGAATGAATTTCTGAAGTAAGAGAAGTAAAATCAGTGGGGTTTTTTGTGGAAATTGTAGCAATGAAAACAACAGACAGTCTAAGATGTGGAAATGATTTTACTGCTGGCTCACTGTAAAGAAGAAGCATATTTCTGATGGCATTGACCATAAACATGCCCATAACTGAATCAAGCCGAAGTTGCATCTGGTTTGCTGTCCTGTTTCTGACAAAGGGCAGCAGCATTACTTTGGGAGAGGCATAAGAAAGAGGACAGATAAACCACAATTCTTTCCGAAGTATAAACTTTCATTTTCAAGTAGGCTGAGGTTTATGGACTTCCTCAGCCAGAGGGTGCACTCAAAACATTGGTCTTAATAGCCATTGATGGAGCTCCTTCTCATGCATTTGTCTAATGGATTTTTGAGCCCATTTATAACTTTGACCTCCGCAGCTTCCTCTGGCAATGAGCCTCACAATTTAATTATGCATTGTGTGAAAAAAGGACTTCACATTGTTTGCTTTAAACTGACCGCCTGATCATCTGAGTGCTCCTTTGTTTTTATAGTATGAGCAATAGCAAATAATAATTTAGGCAGTCTATGACTTCATAATCATCCATCATCTCTCTCCTCCCTCAACTACTTTCCAGACTTAAATGTCTCAGCCTAAATCTCTTTCTTCATTCCAGTGCCATTTCATACTTCTGATCATCCCTGTAGGTCTTTCCTAAACCTTTATTGAGCTCTCAAGCTCTTTGAGATGGAAGAGAACAGCACGAAGCTTACAGGATGTGGGTAGAACACAGATTTTTACAATACTATAGTGAACCTGTTTTGTTCTATTAATTCCCTCATTGTTCTTAGCACTTTTTTACTTTTTTGACCTCTGCTGAGCACTGAGCTGGAACTTTCACTGAACTATCTGCAGTGACTCGAAGATCTCTACTGTAAGGAAAATGTTAAATTTATACACTGCTCTTGTGTGTATTTTGATGGCTTTCCCTATGCCTATTATTTTTGTATTTGGAAATAGAATAATTAAAGAGAAAAGAGAAAATAAATTCTGTGGGCTTTAATAGTGGAATAGAAACTACTGAATTCAAATTAGAACTAGACACCTTCAAGATTATCAGTGATTTAAAATATGAGTAAAGAGGAGTCTACAACTTGATGTATTCTTGCTTCATCCTTCTCACCTTGCTCTGAAATACCAACAAACAGGTTTGTAGACTTGCTAATTAATTGGCATGTTTCTGAGCAGTGCTAAACTTCCCAGCTCTGGCTGATGTCAAAAGGAGTCAAGACTGGCTAGCCCTCATAGAATTGGACCTGAAGAGTATTGTTCTGGTAACTGTTTATACTATGTGACGTTGTCACTTCCATACCATTTGTGGAGCTTGATGCTGGGAAAAATGAATTTCTAGAGAGGTTATGAAAGATCAAGGATGCTATAATGTCATCATAATTACATGTAACTTGGGCATCAGAATTACATAAAAGCATATTGAATGCTTACTTAACATAACATTTGAATAAATCATGTTTAAAATCATGTTCACTGAAACATTTATTTCAGCTAGAGCTACGCAGTTTAAGCTACTCATACATAAACATTTTTGGCATTATTTATGAAAACTTGGCTTGCATCCACTTAATTTATATTTTAAAAAATAAGAGCTAGCTATGAGAATCTTATATTTATAGCAGAAATCTCCATCGTCTGTTGCTTGCTGAGATTTCAGTAGATCTACAATGGTAATTCAATAACTGTGTCTACAATATCCTGGGAGTTTTAAACACAGTTTCCCATTTTTACATTTGACATTTCAGTCTGTACTTTCTTACTTTTCTTGATAGGCTTCTAGGTACTAAAAATAATTGGTTAGTGCCTAGCACGCTATGTGGCAGTGATGCCCTTGAATACCTAACCTGGTTAGCATAGATTGAAGGTCCTAGGAAAAGAGAACTTTATTGACTCATTGGTGCAGGTGTGCGGGTGCCTCACTGCTTCTAAAGTTCCTGGAGGGAGGGTTTGCAAGGTGGCTTGAACAATCTTGAGGTAGAAGCCCAGAAACAGCTGTTCTAGGGAGGAAGATTTACATTAAGGTTTTGCATCTAGCTGTTGCAACCAGTAGTTACTGCATCAAAGTCACAGAGAATGGGTTTAATTTGACCCTATTGTGTATTCTGGGTCAACCAACAACAGTATTTTCTTCATTTCAAAATGAATAAGGCTCAAACTTAATGAGGTGTGCATTCCCCAAGCCCGTGGAGAGGGGATTTAGCATTACATTTGTTTTTCTTCCTGTTTGTAAATAGCTTGTGTGAGGTGTACAGAATTTTTTCCAGAGTAGAAAAAGAAAGTATTTTTTGCTCAGTAGTGGCCTTCCATGTTCAAATGCTTTCAAACCTGAAGTTAAAATATCTCACTTTCTTTTTGTTAGCATTGTCTTCTAAGCTATAAATGTTAGCCTTTGTATCTATATTTTCATGCTGAATCATTTTGTTAGATACCTAACATCAAGAGTACTTGTAAAGCATTCTGTGATTCATTAGTTTTGAATCATAGAATCATAGAATGGCTTGGGTTGGAAGGGACCTTAAAGATCATCTAGTTCCAACCCTGCTACCATGGACAGGAACACCTTTCAGTAGATCAGGTTGATCAGAACCCCATCATGGCCTTCAACATCTCAAGGGATGGGGTAGCTACAGCTTCTTTGGGAAACCTGTTTCAGTACCTCATCACCCTCTCAGTAAAGAATTTTCTCTTAATATCTAATCTAAATATACTCTCCTTTAGTGTGAATTCATTCCTCTTTGTCCTGTCACTAGATGTTCTCATGAAAAGTCCCTCTTTCTTGTAGGCTTCCTTCAGGTTCTGGAAGGCCACAGTTAGGTCACCCTGAAACCTTCTCTTTTCCAGGCTAAACAAACCCAGTTCTCTCAGCCTTTCCTCATAGTAGAGGTGCTCTATCCCTCTAATCGTCTTGGTGCCCCTCCTCTGGACTCGCTCCAACAGGTTGATGTCCTTTCTGTGCTGGGTACCCCAGCACTGGATGCAGTTCTCCAGGTGGGGTCTCACCAGTGTGGAGTAGAGGGACAGAATCACCTCCCTGGACCTCCTGGCCTCCTGGCCACTTTTGATGCAGCCTAGGGTACAGCTGCCCATTTAACATTAGCAGAGATATTCTTCATGGAACTCCAACCTGAAGACATCTTGGTCTGATAAGCTTTTGGAGAGCAATATGCTCAATGTACTAAAACACATCTAGCCTTTCTTCCCATTAAATCCCATGGATGGGATATATTTTATGCGGTACTACCTATCCAAAAGTTAGAAAACTTGCTAGCTGTGGTCTATGTTCATAGCTACTAGGTACTTCTGGAGGGTGATTAATTTACACTACTTTTGTCTACTTCAGCCTCTGGAGTTTCTTTCAGTCTTTGGACTTGCTTCTGCCCTCCTCATTAATTATTGAAGTAGCCCACGTAACTGACTCAGACTTACACATTTAATCTCTGATACTTACATCAGCAAGGAAGAATCCCAACCAGAGACATTCTGAGTCGTGGTATCATCCAGAAATTGTCTGGTCTTTTAAAAAGCACACAGAATTCTAATTTGTGGTTCAGGGAAGTCCTAACATTCCAGTATGGGCTTTTCATAGTATTGTATTGAGTGAGCCTTCAAGAGAGCTGGGAAGAAAAAAGAAGGGGAAAAGATAAGCTACTATTTTTGTTACTTTAATAATCCTAAATGCAAAACATTAGCTCTTTCTAGCAACAAAAACTCCACCAGCAGCAATACTGGAACCATATGCCCTCCATTTGATTTACCATCAATGGTTGCCTGGCTGCACACAGAGCCTCTCTGCTTAATAGTGGCTCTAGGCAAGTGCATGTCTAATTTTCAAAGGAGTTTTGTTCTTTATTAAAGTTGTGATAAGGATGCAAAGCATTTTAATGGGAATAATCAATTATATAATGATATTCATATACAACAAAGTGCTTTTAATGTAAGTACTTTTAATGTGGCACTTTTGTAACGGGGGAATTACTTTTGTAATACTTTCAAAAGCATGTCTTCCATTGGTGCCATGCAGACAGCCACAGTAGGAGACTCCTGTAAGAGATGAACTCCATTTACTCCTCAGTCATAAGAAGGCATTTTTCAATGCAGAGACCAAATGATTTTACCACTTTGCTGAATAAGAGAATTTCAGTATTAAGATGTGTCTACATTTTTTTGTAAGAGAAGAAAAAAACAGAGTGCATTATCAGTCTGCATAAAAGCTGATTGTGAAACTTCAATATTTAAAAGATTAAATTTGATTCTTCCCTGTGGTTTTCCCGATCTCCCTTTGCTGTTATCATCTCTTTACCAATGAGGAAGCTAAGTTAATTCTATTCTGCCACTGGCATTTTTGCTGATGGATGTCAAAAGTTATAAAGAGAAGGTGGCCACACATGATGTTTTGCACACTTCCGAAAATTTTCATAGACCTACTAATTAAAGGAAACTCTCATTATATTAAAATTTCTTTTTTTCTTATGGGTATGCGTATATTTAGGAAAGGAGTTTTAAACCAGATACTTATTCCATCTATACTCTACATGTTCATTTAGAAGTGGTGTCCTCTTCCACCCATAGCTAATTTGCTGTAAGTCCCATGTCAGTTGTCATGGTTACAGGGTGAGCTGTGTCTGTCTCCCAGGTGTCACTGTCTGTGTTTGGACACATAGTCCTAAAGGAAGGTGAAGGCTAAGCATGCTCCCTGATTCTCTGTATCCAGTCTCTGCAAATGCAGAATGGTTGCTCCATTACCTTGCAGCAAGTTGCCACGTGCACTTCAGAAAAGAGCCCAGCCATCTTCTCGTCTCAATATTGTCTGTGTCACTCTACCAATATGAGATACCTAACTATAATCAGGGGATATATTGGAGTCAGTGTTGAGGCTTCAGATGCTCCTTCTCTGCTCTTCCTGCCCTCCTCTCACCTTTGCTGAGCTCAAGAAATTACCCCAAGCCTATACTGAAGTCACTGAGGACCAGACAACTAAGAAGTGCGGACACTAAATAAAACTGTACTTGAGAATATCAATCAAACCCTAACATAGCATGCCCAGGGTGTGGCTGCAGGCATGCAATACTATGATCTTTAAATCCAGAGCAATGTGGTTTGTGAATCCCGATGCCTAGAACAATCAAGAGAACGTAAGACACTGTGAAATTTAGAGTAGGATTAATCTGAAGATTAGACGTAGGTGTCTACACAAGATCTGGGTGTTCCCATTATGTCAAAAGAGATCTAGTCAACTCAATTAATCGAGCCTATGTATAGAAAGCTGGAGATCTTTCTCTTGAGTAGAATCTTACATGAGGGATTCAGCCCAGTTCCCATACAGAAGCATCCTGAGCCATGGGGATGCTCTGAGGTATCCGCCTTGAACTCCAGTTAAGTAGGTATTGTGTAGGTCCTGTGTTGTTACTGACAGCTCTGCAGTGTCTCAGGTAACTCAGGGCATCTGAAGTGTACTAGATGGTGGCATCTAAATCGAGCCTGGCCCAGCCCAGCCAGTTCTGTTTTAGATGGCTGGCTATTTCAAGGAGGTCCAAGACATGAGAGAGGCCCCATGTCTCCCTACCCAGTGCACAAGGGAGTTGGGCATTTACAACACTCAGCTGTTAATATCCTTTAGCCAGTGCATATTTAATGTAAAATGCATAATCACTCCTGGAACAGGGACCAAACCCAGGATCTACCTTTCTCATGTAAGTAGAGCTTAATGCATCCAAACTCAGGATCATTTACCCCATGCTTTTAGTTGCTTCTCTTTAACTTCTCTAAGCAGACAAGTAATGTACAGAGACATAAATCAGATTTTAAGATACAAATCAATACTTATTATGGAGTGCCCCTTAGCTTCATCACGCCTTCTCAGAAACTACTTAGCAAAAACTTATCTTTTATTGCTGATTCCAGCAAAGCCAACACATTTCAGACATCTCTTTCTCTCCCTCAAATCAGTAGCATTATTTCAGAAGAGTACTTTGTTTCCACATGTTCTGAAACAGTCCAAAAAAAAAGTTCAGTAAAAGAATCCTTTTTCTAGTTAAAAAATGCAAAATGTATTCTGCAAAGTCACATGGATTTCAACTGAAAGAGCTCAAAAATATAGACTTTAGCTTCAAATTTTCAATATGCCTGTTTTATATGAACCTCAATACACATAAAAGTATTCAAAATACCAGAGATAAGTTATTTCACTTGAATATACTTCAATATATTTCTTTTAGTTTAGTTTATTAGAAAATTAATGAAATAACTGAATGGGATAATGTTCATCTGGATGAATTAGAAACCTTTGTTGAAAATTATTCACATAGCTCTATCAAAACCATATCATTTCATTGTGCCTTTCACAAAAGCAGTTACTATTTTTTTCTTTTTTCATTTCTTGGCAACAGAGTCATGGATCTATAATTAAAAACCCACTTATACAATTTCCAAAGGATTATTACAATCTTGTCATGTCAGGGGTTGAACAAGTCACTTTATAGATTATTTTTTCCCATCCCTAGATTCTACAATGATGATCTGAAAACCTTTAGGGCCCTAAACTATGCTTTGTTTTTGCAATGAACACAGGGCATGCAAATGATATTCTCTTTTTCTCTCTTTTTAGGAATGCAGTTGAAGAAAACAAAAAACTATATGCAATTTATGATACAAGGTGAGTTACTAAAAGTACTTTCAAAATGTCATTATTATTTATAATAGAGTGTTAATCCTTTAAAATTTGAAAAATTATTATTATCTTTTTTCCCCTGAGTCACAAAGTAATCTCCAAATTAAGTCAAAATGAAGAATATTTTAAACCATCATACACAATTCTGCATCTACCTAACAATGATTCCCCTCACATATAGTGATTTCCCCTCTGTGTACAGTGCATAAGAAAAGGAAATGTAGTTAAAAAAACCAGCTTAATTTACATGTTATTTCACAGATAGAACATCACGATCCTGATCTGTGTATTATGCGTTTAACTGTGGCTGCTTCTGATACCAGTGTTTGGGGCATGAGAACCAAGGGCTAGCTGGCACTGCTTTGGTAAAAGAGGACGCATTTAGAAAGACCAGCAGAGTGCTGTGTCTTGGCAGTGGATGGCTGTGGATGCAGCCTCTATATAAACACACCTCCACACTCTGAAGCCTTTCCTTTCCCCTCATCCTTTGTGGACCATTTCCTGCTAAGGGCACTCCTTAGCATAAGCAAAAAACCTACTCAAAGGATAAGAGCAAGATGTGCATCAGATTTCTGCTTTATTCTACCCATAACTTTTTCTTCGTTGCCCTGGATTTTCACTTCCAGAATTCTGCCTAATCTTAGAAAATCAGATAATTTCACTTCACTTCCTTCTCATGCTTATCTTGTTTTAAGTGTGTTTGCACTCCCTCCCACCCTCCAACAGCCCCTCCCCACCCCGAGTTTTTTATTCTTTGTGTTTCTACTTTTCCATTGTTAAAATTCAAAGAGACATTTGGGTGAAAATGCCAGGAACCAACATCTCTTGGTGTTTTAGCTAGTCCTAACACAGATGCATCATTTGGGATCCTGACTTGATCTTCCTTTAAATATACATAATACTAAATATAAGCAATTCAAACAACCCCTGCTTGTCTTCTTCACTTTGTATAATCTCCTGCAAAATGAGGCTTGGATCTTGACTTGGAATTCTGGCTGCTTTAGTGAAAAATTGCATAAACAACAATTATCGGAAATAAGACTCATAAAGATATTGACAAATATGGAAACACAAATATATGGGCTATATCATTCTGGTTTTAACTAGCCTTAAAGAAAAAAGGTGACTGCTGCATATTGTTTTGTTAAGAATAATGTGCTCTTGCCAAAGGGATTTAGATAAAACCACTCAAGCAGAAACTCTTAACAAAGAAGTCCTATGTAAAATAGCTCTTTCTCAACTGCAGTTACAGTCAAAAAAATAAATTTTTAACTCAGTTACTCTTCTGTTTTTCTAAACAGACTCTGTTTCCATCAGGATAGAGACTTAAAGAATAGTACTTCTAATGCACCACAGGCTTCTCTGACATATTTGTGTTATTTCAGTGTATGATCATTAATCTTTATGATGAAAAATGTGAGTTATAAAGAGCCTTGATTATGTCTTCTTCTGCCAAATGTCAATGGATTTTTATTTTGATGTTTCTGACTCATTATGTGCATAATCCAGAGGTTTTGCCACATAAGGAATGGAATGTTGCAGGAATACTCTTTTAAATTCATTCAGATAATGCAAATTTTTGCTCTATTTTCTTGACTATGAAGAAAAATACCCACCTAAAAATTAAACAGCAGTTCAAAACAATTTGGGTCAGGCCTCTTATTAAAGGCAAAATTTTCCTCATTATTCATACGGATTAATAACTTATTCTTTATGTGGCCCACTGAAACATTCAGATCTCCACTACATCAGAACTGTTGACATAACACCATTAATATTTCTGTGTAATTAAATGTAAACCAGCCAAATTATGCAACCCGACCAAATGGATTCAGGCAATGCTGCTTGCAATCTGCCTGACAGAAATGGGGACAATGAGTATAAACTCACTGTCAGTCATAAGCTCAGTATAAACTGTTGAGTATTACTCAACATCAGCAAATATTACATATGGTTTCTGATAAATATACATAGTAAATAAACATGATCTTGGTTTCCTCACATAGTATGTCCAACAACCACTTCTCATTGTCTGAATAGGCAGAAAACAGTGTATGAAACTGTCAAAGTGCAGAGCATTCCCTACGCCTTAATGCTCCCCAGCATCCTCTTGTCACTGTAAAACTCTGCTTCTGCTGAGACGCTGTAGCACAGAAAGTAGGAAAGTTGAGTTTTCAGAAGGAAATACTAAGGTTCTGTTGTACGGTATTTTTGACAAAAATGATCCTCAACTTTGATTTCATAAAGTTAGAAAGAAATCAGGCTTGGGGAAAAAAAAAAAAAAAACAGTTGAAAATTTTCTTGTGGATTTTTTCCCAAACAGTTTTATTAATTACACCTTCTCAGCAGGTTAAACCAGCAGGCTGTTAAAATTGCTGCAAGGCAGAGTAGGTAAGCAGCAGCATGGGTCTCAGCCTAGTAAGATTAATGTCCTGTGCTCCTCAGAAGACAACTCTTCAGCTATAGCAGCAATTCTTGCCACTTTTTTTTTAGTTTCAGTCTCTCTCTCTTTTGTATCTCTGAACCCTTTGCAATTGCAGTTTGCTTCAGGATAAGACCTGATCTTTGTCAAAATCAGTTAAACGACAGACCAACCAGAGAGGAAAATGAAAAAGAAAATGTTTGATAAGTGATTCTGACCTCAGCTTTAAGTGGAGTTGAGTTCATTTTGTCAGGTGAATCCTCAGTACCACTTTCCAGCACAAGAGCTCAGTGATGCATTGCGTGGCGTGATCAAATACTTCTTCCCTGATTCTGAAGCCAGTTGTTCTCCTACAGTCTGGTGAATGATAGTGGTAATACTGCAAATGCATCAATTGTGAGCAGACCTCTCCTCTTCTCTAGCCCGCCTGTCATTGCCTCCTCTTCTGTATCTCCATTAGAAGAATGGAGAATAAGAATTATGAAAAAAAATGGAATTTGTTCCAAAATTTTGAGTGGCTTCTCATTCCAATTCCAATGCCTTCCACAATTTCTGCCCTTTGACAAAGGCTGAGCGTGCTCTGTTCCAGTCCCTTCTGAAATGAGATGATGGATGCATCTACAAGGCATTTTAGGGCAGACCAGGACTGTGCTTGCAAAGTAAATTATTTGGTTATTCCCACTTACTGCACTTTGGTTCACATCTCAGAGCAGTCTCAGAGTACATAAACATGATTCCTTTCATATGAAACTAAGTTGAAAAATGCCCCTCAGCAGCACACTGAACACGCTCCAACTGCTAACGAGCATCCAGTCTAGTGGACCAGGTTAGTACATTTCTTAATGGGATAAAAAAAACCCAAACAAATGTATATGGCATGGATATTAGGTCTTCAGTGACAATAGTTTTGCTCTACAGATCATCTTCTGTGCTTGCGAACCCAGACACAGTTGATGAATCCATTGTAATCCAGCTTACCCAAGGACTTCTTTAACTTGTAGGTTTGGCAGTTGTATTCTTATGGATGTATTTGCATTGGCTCAAAGACAGTCCTTTTGCTCCTTCACACATAATGCTTGCCTTTGCAGTTTAGACTTATTCATTTTTGAAGTGGCCTTTACAATATTGGCAACGCTAAGGAAGAAAAAAACATATGCTGTGCTTACCTTATTGAACAAAATTTTATTGGGAGCATATATCTTAGCTGTCCAATGGCCCAGAGGCTGGAACATTCACCAGTGTAGTAGAAAAGGTGATGAATTTTAGTTCCTGAACTACAACATTCAAAGTCTCATATTTTACAGGGATAATTTTACTGGGACAGAAAGGAAAAAGAGTAAGAGTGAGAATGAGCAATGATGAAGGCACCTAAGAGGAGAGAATTGGGTTCTGTTCCTTACACCACTGAACATTGATTTATTTTATCCAGTAATTAATTCATGAATCACTGAATTATTTATGAAATAACAGTACTTCCCAGGTAACAGTCAAACCACTAGGCCACAGAGTAATATTAACTTCTTCCCTCTCCCCTACTTAACTGTTTGCTGAAAAGTGGAACATTCTAAATAACAAAGGTTTACCCTGAGGTTGTGCAGTCTGGGCTGATCTCAGGAGACACATTCTTGAGATTTTCTTGGATGGAGAATCTACAGATTGTGACTGGATGCTCTGTTTTGCTTTAGTGAATAAAAGTGCCCAGACTCCTTCCTGTCATGCCTTGAAATAACCTGCTTGCTTTTTGAAAGGAGATGTTTTGGAGCCTAATTCCAGAAGCAAAGTCAGGGGCGTGAATTCTGGGGCAGGACAAGGAGTTTACTTCTGTGCCCACTTTTTTCTTTTTGGTAACATTAAATAGTCCTCCAAAAGTCTTGGCTTTCATTATTTCCTTGAATACTCTGCACTGTACAGGCCTTTGCTGGGTCTTACCTCCAGACCATTGCCACAGCAGCTTTATTCTGAGTTTTTCCTGCAGAGAAAACCCACATTGCTGCTTTCACTGCAAATGCCATATTGAGATGATTGTGACCTTTCATGAAATTTATTGATCGTTTATAATTTTTAAAGTCCTTCAGTTACTGCTAAGCCTAATTGAATCCAGAGTCCCAAGGAACAAATGTTCCATAAGCCACTAAATACCTCCTTGTCCCATCAGCTCCAACTTGGATTATCTTTAAACTGTTCACAAGTAAAAGAAAGTGGTTGCCCTGCAAGATCAAGAAGACAAAGAGTCAAATGAAGTATGATAAAATATGACAAGCACTCTTGATCCATTCCTACCTCAGATGTTTTTCCAAAGTATCAGAATAGCACATTAATCAGAAATAGTGTTCTCTAACTTTTTTATGTCTGTTATGGAACAGAAATCTATTTAAGAAAAGCTATTAGTGCTTAAATGTACCTTTAAACAATGTTAAATTTGTCATAAGAAATATTTTCTTTGGTGTTAATACTTTCTTTCAGAATTTAGGAGAAAACTGAATTAGTATCCTTCCCTAGATTCTCTGAAGTCTTTGAAAGAACTGGTCTTCAATAATGCCCATTAAAAAAACATCAGGACCCGGAGCCTGAAAGTTATCAATTATCATTATTTTTGTTATTCTAGTTGTTATTACTATTATTATTCCTATTTATTATATTTATTATATTTATGATTAAATTTGTTTATTGACTTTTCATTTTTGAGCTCTTGAGTCATGCACGCTTCATGCCACAATTCTCAAACTTTCATTATATGCTTAATAAAGTTTTTTAATGAAAGTTAAGATTTTAACTTACTTTATAATCATAATAATTATAGCACTAATAAAAAAATCCAAATATTAACATGAAACCCCAAGATATGGCAATGCTCAGTTTCTCTACATTGTCCCACATTGCCTATATAGTTTAATATTGTTTTTAGACCTGAGTCTGCTCCTTCTTTTATTTGGAGCTGCAATAGCAACAAGGTCAGGACATACACCATGGATTGCACCTGTCTTTCTTTTCAAGAATTTGTTGAGAGATGAAAAGCCACCCATGTTTTCTTACCTGTACATAACACCACAACATTCCTCAAGTGTCCATCCTTTTGTAACAGCTTTTCTAAAGGAAGAGGATATGTAGAAGGAAAAACACGTGGTAAGAGAAAACGTGGAAAAGACATAGCTCTTCTCCCTAGTGAAATGCTGTGCTCTGTCATGGACCAGTGGCCACCGATTGTAATGTAACCAGAATCAGGAGCTGGCCAAGGGTGTGTTTATGTGTTCATAGAGCATGCTGAAGAGCTCTGGAACTGAGGAGCTACCACTGGAACCAAAGGCAATATAGCTAAGTTGGCATTCTTCTGTTTCCATGCCAATCGGTCCTGCTGGAAGGACTAATTAACCTGGAAGGAGGTTAAAAATAATAACTGTGCTGTCTTCATCCCACCCAATGTTTTATACAAAGTTAAGAGCACCAGAAAGTTATGGGTGACAGCTCTCATGGTACATCCCTTTGGTCCCAGTATCATTTTCCTTCATTACCATCCCGTGTGACAAGTGTAGTTATTATTTAAGTCAGTGGAGGTTTTGCCTGGCAAAACATGTCCATCTCGGTCTGTGTTGTTGGCACTCTCACAGGCACGGCTCTAGGGAGCCCCAGGCCTGTACACGCACACCGCACCCCTGGCCGTGAGCGGATGGATTGAGACCCTTCCAGGGCAGGGCAAGGCAGGGCAGGGCTTCCAGGCCAGCTCCCTTTCTCGCCTCTGCGGCTTCCTCTGGGCACCGCTCCCAGGATGCGACAAGGGGCAGCTGGACACAGTCCCCCAACCATACAGCAGCAGGCAGAGGGGCAGGGGAGAGCAGCGGCACGGCGCCGGGAAGCCCCCTCTCACACGGCTCCAGGGAGGACCCCGTGGGCTGCCCTGGCCCCGCAGTCCCACTGCCACTCCGGGGATCCCCTCGCCCTCCCAAAGAGATGAGCCCGGCCGCGGGGGCTGCACGGAAGCACCCCAGCCTCCGGGAGGGGCCGCGGGGCCGGATCGTGGTGGCGGGGCGGGCGTGTCCCGAGGCGGTGCCGGGGGAGCCACCGCCCCTCGCCACCGGCCCCGGCCCCGCGGGCCCCGCTCCCCCGGCGCCTC
>VXAY01000344.1:0-126882 GCA_013399855.1 Oxyruncus cristatus | reverse complement strand
AAGGGAACAAGCTGATGCGCTCCCCCCGCCTTCCACCCCCCGCCCCGCTCCCGCCGTCGTCCCTGGCCCCCCGCACCCCGTCCTCTGCCTCTCCCGCCCGACACCGCCGTCTCTCTCTCCCCACAGTGTGAACGATCCCGGCAACATGTCCTTCGTGAAAGAAACTGTGGATAAATTGTTGAAAGGCTACGACATCCGCCTCCGGCCGGATTTCGGAGGTGAGTCGCCCTGCTCGGGCTTGTCGCCCGGAGACCCCCCCCTCGCTGTCCCCGGCGCTGCCGCCGCTCCCGCCGCTCCCGCACGGCGGGGCCGGGTCCCGCGCCCCCGCTGCCGCGGCACCTCTCGCCGCCGGGTAAAGGTCTGCTCTGCTCGCAGGTCCGCCCGTCTGCGTGGGGATGAACATCGACATCGCCAGCATCGACATGGTTTCCGAAGTCAACATGGTGAGTAGCGGTGGAGCCCGGCCGGCCCCGGGGCCGGGGCTGTCGCCCGGCTGGTCACGGCTGCCCGTTCCCCGTCCCTCCCTTCGCACGAAGTCGCTGCTACCTTGGCGGGCGGCGGCGGGGCTGCGCGGGGCGCCGAGTGCTGCCCTCTTCTCTTGAAAACTTTATTTCCCTGGAGACGCGCTTTCCCCTTCCCCCGCTTTTCCCGTCTCTCTGCTGGCGGCTGCCTCCGTGAGTGTGCCGGGCCGCCGCTTTCCCCCAACCCTCCTCCATCTCCCGCTCAGCCTCCTGGGCGGCCGGAGCTTGCTGGGGCTCCGCCGGCACCTGCCGCGGCCTGGCAGCCTGCGGGATGCGGGGCGGAGCGGAGCGGGGAGCGCTGGCGGCCGGCGGGGTTCCCGGGGCCGGAGGGCCGCGGCTGTAGGCATCTCCCCGCGGTTCAGGGGAAGACAACAGCCCGGCTTGTCAGTGGGTAAACTCTGACATGTGCGAGTGCTTTAAGGATCGTTGAGCGCCCAGAGCCGGCGCGGTTGGGTATGGACTTCGGAAGAATTGCAGTCTTGCCTTGGAAAGTGGTGCTGTGCGGGTCTGTCGGGTTCACCGATGAATAGGGAGGTCTTTAGGGCGTTTCTGCCGTTTGTTCTTCCCGTCTGTATAGTTTGGTGATTCGGGGTTAGGAGCTATAATTTCTGTTTCTTGTCCTAATCCTAAATCTGAGGTGCATTCTCCATGTTCCTGACAAATTACCACTCCCTGTCTCAGTTTTTTTTTCTTGTATTCTTCCTTTTGCAAACCTGATGTAGAAAGACCAGCCTACTCTGCAATGCTGTAGTTACATTTACAGTGTTAAACACAATAATTACACGTTTGGAAGCTGCACTCTCTTGTAGTAAATATGACACTAACCCTGCACTACACCTCCTCCAATGTACTGTTGCAGTGTTACAAGCTGGCATAGCTTGGCTTTATACGTGATCTGTGTATTTTCATTAATCCTACCCTTTCTTCCACCCTCTCTACCTGAAATTCAGAGGATCTTATGCTCTACTTCTCATCTTTTAAAAAATGTTTTTTAACAGAGGGTACAGTTGCCTGTTTGCAGTTAGAAGTGTCACCAGCACCAGCCTTTCTGCTCAGTCAGAAGGGAAAAGTGAGATAGTTCTTACTTAGAAGAGTTTGTTTTAGGCTTCTTGCAGATTCTGGCAACTGCAGAGACATCTCGTATATTCGACAGGCTTTTCTATACCTGTACAATTGCTTCTCAAATAAAAAAATGGAAGCTGAATGAAAGCTTCTCATTGAAGAGTAATTAAAAAGTCTGACTTCACTATCCCCACTGCTACCTTTTCCACCTTTGGCTATACTCCAGACTTAGGGAAGCATTGCATGACGCATTAAATTAATATATAGCACTTTGTGTATGTGAAGGCCCACTTAGGCAATAAATATCAGAGAAAGCATACTGAAATTGGGAAGAAAATGAGGGGATATATGCTGCTTTTTGTGCCTTTTTTTCCCCCCCAGCTGTGGGAAAGTTTGTTTGTTTTAAATAACAACTTGTCTAACCCACTGTAGCAGGGACATAAGGAAAAATAATTACACTGCTTGTTATGCTAGGCTGGGTAATTAGACCTTGAATGACACAGGAGCTCCTCAAGAGTATGGGTACCACCTCTTTCCCCCACACAGGAGCCAGTGTACCAATTGCTTGAGTTTCTAGCTGCTGCACAAGTTGGTGTCCACTGTTGCCCATTAGTTCCCAGAACTGCTATAGAGAAGTGGATTTTCCTGTGTCCTCTCATGGGGCAATGCAAAGTGTAAAAAATATCAATACAGATCTTGCAACAGAAACAAATAATGTCTTTCTGAAGGAATTTGCTAAAGTACTATTGTTATAAAAACTGTACTAGTTTACTTTAGGAAAAATGAGCAAGAAGGTCTTCCGGTTGGTGAATACTTTATTACAACCAGAATTTCATCTGAGCTTGTCTCATCATCTTGTGAGAGAACTCATCTTTGACCAAGCACAACTATATTCAAATAGTGCCTGAGTTGATTACTTTCACTTATTTTAAGTTGCTTTATACCAGTCTGCAAAGATTCTTGAGTAAATATCAATGAATAATGAATAAGAATGAACACAAGAGCTTTTCAAGATTGCTCAAGTATATATTCTAACTAGTAATTTGGAGGGGAAAAAAAGTCACAGTTTGAAGACCAGAAGCATAGCTGTTGAACTTCATGCTTGTTGCCAACTAAACTTTTAATCTTTGACATATTCTTTCATTTAATTCCAAGCAGATATTGTGAGCATTGACCTTTAGCCTCATCAACTACTGAAATGTCTTACGAGAATTTCTTTGTGTGAACTGTAGTGTGGACATGAATTCCTTTCATTTATATCTAGACATTGGTGTAACCTTTTATAAATTGGTTGGTAAAATTCATCTCTGTATTAAAAATTAAATAACCAGAGATTTAACATTCTTCAATTTTATGTGCATAAATAAAATGTTATTACAGCAAGTTTTATTATTCTGCCTTCTAAGCAACTAGTAGTGTAGCTTTCAGTGATATGATGACAATTCTTTGAAAGAGGAATTACAGCTTGTATCATACTCTATTCTTAATCAAACTGTGGGTTTATATATAATATATTCCTCTATGAAGCTTTAGTAACTAGTTATTCATTTAGCTTCCCAGCATTTTAAAAATTTATGTCATTTTAGTCTTTCTGTTGAAAACTGCTGAAAATCCTTTGCCCTCTACATCCAGGATACCTGTAGATATTTTTTAGAATAGACTTATTGGATAGACATGTCCATCTACCTTGGGTTATATGGAATGGTTAACATTTTTCTTTATTATTGATGCTGAAATGCTAAGCTGGATCAAGAGGACAGATGCAAGTATCAGGAATGTAGAGCATCAAATTGTTTTGCTGAAAAGTTGTAAATAAGCAATTTCTATTGGATCTCATAATATCTTGAAATTATCAAGTAGCGTTACTGAAATCATTACTCTGCTATGTTACTTACATCATCCTGAAAATACTAAACATGTCTGGTGTAAAAATCATATGCTTTGATATTTATACTTTGAGTTATATATATGGTAGGAAGAGAGAATAAGTGAACTTGCATGTAAGAAGTGCATTGCTCAAGGAAGGACTACAACTGTTAATGACCTGCATATATATATATATATATATATATATATATATATATGTATATTTCAGTATGTGCTTTACTTCCGTGCTTTACCTGTACATGCTTTCCCATGATTATTTGCCTATTTCAAAAATTATTTTTATTAATATCTGTAATTGGGTACTTAAACACCTACCTATTTTTGTGACGACCTCCAATGAGTGCATTTAAAACTGTTGTAAATTGTACAGTAACATATATCTCCAAAGAAAATACTAATCAATAACAACAGATGTAATACTGAGAAAATGCTGTAAGTCATCTTACAAATAAAGAGTATGGAAGATTATCGTTGTCAGATTTCAATAATTTAGCTGTATAGTTTATAATTTTTCATGATGTGGGCTGATGATGTTCTGTTCTTGCTGTGTTTTAGATGTTTTACTTAGATTATGTGAATTGAAAAAGAAACAGTTCTCATGCTTTTTAGTATTCTGTCAGCCTGCTTTCAATCAGACAGTGTCCACAATTTGCAATTTTTTTTGTAGTCTGATTGTTGTTCAACATTTGTTCTCTGAGTCAAATGCATTAGTTCCAGGCATACAATTTTCAAGCACCCAAATACTTCCGTATCTTAGGAAGTTAAATAATCAATGCACTGGATCTCCAAATAACATGTTCTTTAAAGTCATTATTATAGCTGGAAGATTAAGGTAGTGTGCTTTCATTTTACTGTAATTTTAGAATGTTTTTTAAAGTTTATAAAGTGGATGGAGAAAACAAAGGGATCAGTGCAAAAATGAACCTTTCCCCTCAGAGATAATATTTTGCATGTATGATCTCCTGTAAGAAAGGAAACCTGTGCTACTGCCCTCTGAAATGCAGTCTGCATTCTTTTTGTGTGTAGAGAGGACTTCAGAGTTGTTCATCTAGGTTTCTCAAAGGCTCTAATTTTGATAAAGTTAAACCAGCAGAACCCAGGAGACATCATTTGCTATATAGTCATCCTGCTGTTTTGAGAATACTGAACTCAGAAAATTAGTTTGACATAAAACCAGACCATAAAATTTATGAGTTTTTGTTTCTGAAAAAGATGTAATCTTTTCTATGCTAACACTCTGAAAAAGACATAATCTGTTCTATGCTAACACCATAATTTTTTTTTTATTTTTATATATGTACCTTTATAAAACTTTGATTATGTGTATGGACTTCATTGGGTGCCTGCTGATTTTAAAAGCAATTTTGACATCTTTCTGGCAAACGGTATTTTACTTGCTGCTCTAAGGTCGACTGAAGTTACTACCCTCTGAGACTAGATAGTGTTTATTTTCCTTGGATAGTTATACACAAATAATTATTTTTAGCTGAATTAATTCATACTTCACCTGAAGTGTTGAGGGTGCAGAACCATCATGTGTCTATTGATGAAATCTTACTTTAGATGTCTAAAAATTTTAATGGATTTGGTTTATGTAAACTGAGATGTATACAATTAGATGTCTGAGTGAGAGCTGGATTGCTAAACTCTACAGCTGCAGTTAATGGAGATCTAGAACAGAATGGGGATGCTTGGGCAAAGGTGTCTACTGTCATTTCGGTTTCATGGTATCGTACTTGCCTTCCGGTTTCCAGTCCAGGTTGGTGCAGATCTCTTGAAAGTCCTCTGCCATGTTAGTATGCCCATGTGCTAGACATGACACCAGCTCCTGAAATTTAAACAACTGACTCTATTCTTGTCAATACAGTTGATGGAGTCCAGAGAGCTACTGAGCTTAAAATGTAGAAGACACTTTAGTAGTGCTTCTTAGATATTTTAAGTGCCTCAAAGTATCTTATTCAGATTCCAACTGTCTCTCTAAAAGGTTAAGGAATTCACATAGTTAGTGTGCTGTACCTGCCAGCCAAATGCAGGGGTCCTGCATAATCCAGGCATCCGAAATGGCACCAGATATCCTTGCTTAGGTAAGTGAATTGTTCCCTGGATGCATAGCAAAAGCTTATCCTTCAGACTTCCTCTGGAATCAGAAGAAGGAGATAGTCGTTATTTTGTAACTTGTATTTTAGATGTCTGTGTGGTTTCTACTTTTAAGGTGGAAAGATTAATCTTTTTGGGGGGAGTGCCTGTTTCCTGAATGGCTATGGAGAGAGCCAAGGCAATTTGTTTAGTTTTTTGAGTGGCTGGGGCTAGGCACAACGAAATGTAACCTGTGTTTCCTGTCATAAATGTATCTTCTATTTCCTGCCATAAACAGATACTTTCTAAATACTTTGCAAACAGAATTTCGAAGTTACCTCATGCAGGAAATTATAACGGAGTTGTGACATACTTTGCTTTGAAGATTCAGATGCAGAAATTAAAGGAGTTGTACTAATAAAATGGTTCCATAATCATATTGCAAACCCAAGTTTTCTAGCTAGAAGAAGATTCATATGTGCAGTGCTTATAACTAGTTCAGAAACCATAGGAGTATAAAATAGAATATGTAACTTTATATTCTGATTTTGCTTTTATATGTATTTAGGGACAATAGATGATCATACTGTGGCAGATAGACCACGTACATAATTTTGTGTGTGTGCGTATATATGCACACACACTGGCTGCTGGGGATAAGCCAGCAGCCATCCTCTAGGAGACGGCAGCAATGGACACTGGTCCTGGAGGACAGTCTATCTTAGCATCTTACCTGCTCTCTAGTTGCCAGCTGGTCACAAGAACATCCATGCTCTGCCTTGTCCCCATCTTGTTTTTCTTCCTCAGGACAGTACCCATGAACTCTCCCAGACTGCCTCACTCCCTCTCTCCCTCTCTCTCCATCCCTGTCATGTTTCATAGTTCCTATTGACAGAGAGAGAGAGAAATGCTTGTAGCAGACAGTGTGATAGGAGAATGACTCCTGTTTGGCCAAGGGAATCGATGACAGGCTTCTGCTTATCTGCAGTGGAAAGCAACTACTCTGAAGGGGAAGGAATACCTGCTTATGCAGAGACAGGGAGGTAGACAGGGAGGTAGTTAATGTTGCTGGGAGGTGGAAATAGACTATTTAAAAGCCAACTCCAGCTGCCAAGGTTGAATCATCCAGACTTGGATGATGAAATAGATACAATCTGTGATGATATCAATCTGCAACAATTGCAACCATTTCAGGGGACAGAAAGGGATTCAAAATTATGTTTAAAAATTAGAGGAATGGCCCTGAATAGAGAAGGAGCAAGCACAAAGTGCTGCATTTTATAAAGAATGAAGAATCCAACATTTAAAATGATAAAGATTTGGCGAAGCAGCAGAACACTAAGAAAAGGATGTCGAGGTTTTACTGGACCAGATTCTAAAGCAAGTGAAAAAGTCACAAATGCAATAGAATTGAAAAAAGATGCATCTGACTCTGGGGCACATCAATAGAAGTGTCATTCACAAGACACAGGGTTTTCTCTATTATTAGGTAAGCCTAAGCAAGAATGCTGTGTCCAGTGTTTCTGCACTGACTTTCAGGGAGATGGAAACAAACAGGGGGTGTAAAGAAGGCTAGAAAATGTTTCTAATTAAAATAAGTACAAAATAGGACATATTCAGTGATGTTGAAGTAAATGGGTTTGTTTAGCACTGAAAAACAGGATAGAGAGGGCATAAATTTCCCAATATGTAGGATGCTGGTGGTGAGAGAAGGATGAACAGCTGCTGTTTAGAACCAGTTGAAGTAAGACCTGAAGAAATTACTGAATTGATTTTGCAATGGTTTTCATCTAGCTATGTTTTTGGTAGCATCTCCTTTCTTGCAGGTTTTTAAGAAGAGATTTGATAAATAACTCTTCCCAATGGTGTTGCTGTTGCATTTGGAGAGGCCGGGCTAGCTGATGCTGTGAGATCTTCTCCAGCACTGTATTTCTGTGGATCCCTGCTCTGATTTAATTAATATTTCTGTCAGTGCTCACAAGCGTGTCTTGATGTGGCTTTGGTATATATATATATATATATATATATATATATATATGTATAAATGCCAGTGTCATAAGTATATGCCTTGCTATCTGAGATGTCATTAATTACCAACATTGTGTATGAACTCTCATTGTGTTCTCGGTACCTTTGTGTTGACTGGAACAGACGTCACATGTATGTCCTTTCAAATATCCTGATCATAAAGAAAAAGAGTTGTAAACTACAAAGTCAGGACTTTTGTGCATATAACCATGAGTAAATTTTTATTTCTGTTGAAAGACTTTCATCATGCCTAGGTAATGAAGAAGTACAGTAGTTTAAGTTAACAGGAGTGGAAAATTCACGGAAATTTTATGGATTTATATTTACTATATGCCTAGCAATTTTTTCCCATTCCCTTGAAGACAGAAGAAAAGAGGGAAAGAGTGATATTTATATGAAGCTTTTTATTCATGCACTGAATTCTTATTCAGATAATTTAATGTCTGTAGTCATACAGAAAGCTTATCAATTTGATAAAGGCAGGCGATATCATGATTGGCAGAAGAGAACATACAAACACAGAAACATCCATGATATATGTGGACTTGAGGTCCACAGAGCCAAGTGTCCTGACTCTGGTACTGGCTGGTAGTGGATGCTTAGGGAAGAAAAAAATGAACAGATGTTAATACTTCTCTAGTGTAGTTTTGCAATCTTCAGTAATTTGTCACTTGAGACTTCTTGAGTCTCAAGGCTCTCAGAGAGAGTACTCTTCTTTAGGTGTCACTAGGGCATTGGGATGATTTAGAAACAATACACTTTTCTCCATAGTTTCCCTTTTAATAAAGATATGATTAAATAAAGAATTTAAACTTGGGTAGTATCAAGTGCAATCCATCAATACTGAAGGATAATAAAAACTTTCAGTGAAAGAGGTTGAGCACTATTTAGCTACCATTAGGGTTTTTGGCTTATCCAGGACAAACTTTATTTTTCTCCCCTGTGACACAGAATCATAAAAAATAGCTGCAAGAAAAATCATTTCAAAGTGACAGTTCATTTAATATTTGTAATTGAATGTCACAGTTCCTCATAACTGCAGATATTGCAAGGAAAAAAATCCCCAGGTCTGGGCATGTCTAATTCATTATTCACTATTACAGATTTGAACCAATAATTTTTGGAAAATAATTTGTTCTCTCAGCAGTTAGGAGCTCGTTACAGGTTGCTGTGATAATGTAACCTGCAATATGAATGTAATATTGCACACAGCAGAGAGGGAAGGTAAAACAGCTGTGCTGGGAGGTCTGCAGTTACACTGGATAATTGGCAGTTCAATAGCAGTTAATGACTTTTTTCTTTATACTAATATGAATGTTGAATTTTCATTAGTTCATGGGTATGTCTCCATGGCACAATACAGCACTCTGCAGAGATGCCGGAGGTAGCTCTGGTGCAGCTAGTATATATATATATATACGTGGAGTTATGTCAATACAGAGCTCTGTACAGGATGGTTGTACCAGTGGGAGTTAAGTCATTGAATGCAACTGCTTTCTCAAGCTTACAATAGGTTATCTGGTGTATGACCAGCCTCCAGCCAGAGCTGATCACCAGAATGCCCTTTAGCAGAGAGAAGCACTTCCATAAGACAGTATTTTTTTGTTCTAAATCAGGTATTTTACAACTGGCCCTCCAGAATTGCCTGTCTGGAGGTACTAATAGCATAATGGGATGGAGAAGACAATGGGAAGGAATTGACTGCCTTAGGATAGATGCTCAGTTTTCAGTTAATGTTGGGATGAAATCTACCTCTTGTTCCTTCTTCACCTGCCTTTTCAAAGGTAAGTGGAAGAGAGCCCTGAAATGGTACACAGTTGAGCTTTAGAAGTACTGAACCCAGCAGGTTATTGCATTGCATGTAAATTCTTTATACAGTTTGAACTGCAGAGTGTTTTATAGGTAGACTTTGTGTGAGTCCTGAATCAAAATACATGTAGGACAGAGAAGATAACCTTTAAAAGCAAGCTCAAATCCATGGGATTAAAAATAGCTCATCCCATACTCTTTTAATTGAGATATAAGATAGTCCTTCTGTCTTATTCTATTAGTCCTTTATCCCTAAAGTTGAAAGGAAGAGTTTCTTTCCCATAACTATGTCCTGTTCATATGAGGGCTATTTTAAGGTCTCCCATTCAAGTGGTTACTTATCCATTAGCACGTGAGCTCATTGCTTATTTACAGTGTCAGATGCTGAACTGTAATCCAACTGTAGTGGGTTGACCCTGGCTGGACACCAGGTATTCTCTATAGCCACTCTCTCACTTCTCTCTGCAACTGGACAGAGGAGAGAAAAAAAAACAGTGAAGGATTAATGAGTTGAGATAAGAGCTGGGAAAGGTCACTTACTTATCACCATCACAGGCAAAACAGACTCAAAGTAGGGATATTAATTGACTTTATTACCAACAGGGTCAGAGCAAAAGAGTGAGAAGTAAAATAATTTCAAAAACACCTCCCCCCACCCCTCCTTCCTTCCATGTTCTCCCTCCTCCACACCAGCGGTGCAGGGGATGGGGAATCGGGGGTTACAGTCAGTTGTTGTTGCTGCCGCTGCTTGGGGAGAGGAGTCCTTCCCCTGCTCCCGTGGGGTCCTTCCCACAGGAAACAGTCCTTGATGGACCTCTCCAGTATAAGTCCATCCCTCGGGCAGCAGTTCTTCCCAAACTGCTGTCCCGTGGGTCACCTCTCCATGGTGTGCAGTCCTTCATGAATGAGCTGTACCAACATAGGCCCCCCACAGGGGCCACGTGTCCTACCCAGGAAAAACCTGCTCCAATGTGGGCTCCTTTCTCCATGGGCTGCATGTTCCCAGCAGGACCCTGCACCATCTTGGGCCTCCCACAGGGTCACAGCCTCCTTCGGATACCCACCTGCTCCAGCATGGGCTTCTCCATGGGCTGCAGGTGGGTCTCTGCACCCCGATGGTCCTCCATGGGCTGCAGGGGCACAGCTGCTCCACCATGGTCTGAACCACGGGCTGCAGGGCATCAGCTCCGGCATCTGGAGCACCTCCTGCCCCTCCTTCTGCACTGCCCTTGGTGTCTGCATTGTTGTTCCCATGTTCCCATTCTGCTGTTCCCTAGCTGGAATTCTTCACTGTGCAACAACCTTCTGTTGTTAAACATGTTATCACAGAGGCGTTACTGTCACTCTTGATTGTCCTGGCCTTGGCCAGCGGCAGGAAGCCAGTCCTGGAACCAGCTGGCATTGACTCCACCAGACAGGGGAAGCTTCTAGCAGCTTCTAACAGAAACCACCCCTGTAGCCGCTCTGCTACCAAAACCTCGCCACAGAAACCCACTACACCAGTTCGTGTGCCACATGAGCTCGGCTGGGCAGAGCACTTCACTCTTTGGGACTGATCTGAAGCAGAATCAAAAAGCTTCTTCCAGGAGCTGCACTTGGCTATGCAAGAAAGCTGAGCCCCTCTCACATTTTTCAGTGGGGAAGTAAGTCAGGAAGAGTAAGAAATTGAATCTTCCAGATGTAGAAGGCTAAAGTGTAAACTAAGGGAAAGCATTTTTCCTACTTCATCAAATGTTATTTTGTAAGCAGATGACCATTTGTCTTGGTGGTTTCTGATGCTCCTGTGCCTTTTAAAATGCACTGAAAATTTGAAGTTTAAAAAATAGGCAATACAAAAATGCGCTTAAATTCTCAAAATTACTGAGTAATGCACTAAGTCCTATTTGTTAAAGGTGCAAAAGATGAACTTAGGCCTTTTTTTTCATAACATAATATAACGCAATGACATGTTTGTGTTTCTCTGCATCAGCAATGATTTGCTTTAGCTTCTGACCTCCTATGCTATTTAGATAATACTTGGCCTTTCTGGGTACTTTCCAATCATGTAAAATAGGTTTCTATTTGGATAACAAAAATATCTCCTAAACCAACTGGAACTTCACATAGGAAGATGTTTGCAGGACTTGCAAAACAATATATATGAACCTCAATTTTGTGTTTGAGCCATAAGCTATAGGTCTGCTAAATTTAAGAGTTGTGGTGCCCCTGATAATCTGTAGAATGTCAAGACTTCTGTGCTTGAGCATTGCACCTGTGCTTACTCATGCACTCATTGTATGTTAATCATTAGCATGTATTTGGCCCAGCATTTTCACAGGTTTGATATTCTCTGGAGGTTAGGACATCCTAGATCCATTGCCAGTAGGCATCTTAGATGTAGCTACTTGTGCTGTGAAATAAGTTAATCTAATTAGAAACAAGGTGTGTTGTGCAACACCGCTTGTCCTTCAGACAAGAAAACTCTTTGGCTCACTGTATTTGCTATGTTAGATCTACCCAGAAAGTGGAATTCACTGCATCCATGTAGGGTTATGTAGCCATCATTTCTAGTGGGAGAGCTGTGACTTTCCAGAGGGTGATGCATGTGATCTGACTGGCAGTACCTATATTAGAAGATAGCTCCCTGTAGAGAGCTTGTTGCTTTCCATTCTCTGTACAGTGAGTGTGGCTTTGGCCAAATGCCTGTCTCTTACCCTTCTGGCAGTAAGTGAAGGGAGTGCCATCTGCATGGCCTCTTGACTCTACCCTGCTGTCAGAGCTCTTTTGTTTTATCTCTTTGAAAAAATAGGTGGGCAAATATTCTCTTCATGTTGGGAAACTGCTGTTGCACACTTGTTTCTTGAGAATGAACTGTATCTCTTGGTCTTGCTTGGTTTCATGCCCATTGACAGCAACTTCACACAGATCAAATGCTGCATCACTGAGCAGAAAGCTGTGGTAGGTGAATGACAGCTACCAATGAAGAGAAGGAGCTTGAGGTGGCACCCAGGACAGCTACACTGGGCAGTTAACATGCACTTAAATTCAGAGATGTTGTTCACCTCAGTTTACATAGATAATGGCTTATATGTGGAGGATTTCCGGAGAACTTACTCTCTTCCTGAAAACCAAATAAAGAAAGTACCAGAGTCACACATGCAGCCTTTATTACGCACCTAGAATGTGGGTTCAGATTAATTGCCTAGATGAGATGGGCTGGACTTCACTATTACCTTGTGTGACAGAGAAAACAAGTTGTCCTTGGGCAGTAAGGGCTTATGGAATGTGTAGAGAAGTAGTTGGCAGTAGCTGTGTGTTTTTGTGATGAACAAGAGGTGATTAGGAGAAATCAATTTTAAAGAAGAACTATTTCATTTCCTTTTAATCAAAAATGGTGCTTCCTTTGACATTTCTTCCATTTCCACCCCCCACCCCATCAGAAAAATGGTTGAGCTAGCTTGGGAATAGCTTAGCTATTTTAAAAATTCTGATTATCTGCCTACAATTCTTTTTATAAACCATTCCCCTTAAGTGGACAGGAAAAAAAAAGGAATAAAAAGATGGGCAGTGAATTAGCAAATGCATTTAAGATAGTTGATCATCTTATCTTTCCAGTAGACCCACTTTAGTCACATGCTCATATATTATTAACCTGACTGAATCAAGGCTGATACTATACGTCTTTCCGGGCATACCCATTTATGTGTTGTTGGGTGCCTTTTGAATTGGATTCTGGTGCTGTAATTTAGACAGGGAAGCCAGAACTTACAATACAGTAATCTTGTTATCCACTAGTGAAATGTTCATTTTCTGTTTTCTAAATATCAGTTTAATATTGTCAGAAGCTATTTGAAAGATGGGATACCTTCCAAGCTGGAATTCTATGATTTTATGATCTTTACATTAAAAAGAAAAACTTTCAGTCTCTGAAGAGGATCCCTTTTGCTTAGGCTTCCTCAAGAAGTAATTTAGCCCTAACACTCATGGTGTTATCCTTTTCTTTCATTAGTCACATCTGTAAGGATCTCATTTATAATCTTCCCTTATATTCCTCTAATATACCCACAGAGACACATGTATAGTGTCATTTAGTAACCTGCTGGCACAAAAGTTGCTATATGTGTAAAGTGGTTTAACTGAAAAAAGAGTTACTCCACTCAGATATAAGTATACCCATTAATTTGGCTGCTGGTGCTCACTGAACAGCTGTCGTAAGACAGAAGTCATAGTCATTTGTTACTACTTTCCTCCAAAAGTCCCTGACTGATTTTTGTTAATAGCTTGAGCAAGGGACCAAATCTCATGAGACATCTGTATGAATCTTTTGCCATTTTTCTTTCTCATCTGTCTTGAATCTGATTATTCACATCTTTTGTGCTGCAAAGCAGGAGGCTGCATTTTTCTCATCATTATTTTTATAGTTCTTTTCCTAAGATGTGCAGTCTGAAAAAAAAAAAAAAAGAAAGCTGTTGTGGGAAAACCAGATCCCTTCCTCTTCCTGAAAACACTGCTGAATTAAGCTAAGTACAAATATAGCTTGCTGTTTTCTGGCACACAATTAGCTGGTCCTTCTGAACTTGGCTTCAGCTGAGCTTGGTACTGCACAATGTGGTAATGAGTTCTAAAATTCTTTGCAGCACTATATGGTGTTTGATTGTAACATTTACAGGATAATATTGAATGTCATCTGCACCCTACTATGTGTGACATTGTTAAATCCTATGTCTCTTAATACATTGGTGCTGTTATGATGTCCTTCATGATAATAAAACCAAAGCAAATCTGAAGTAAAATGTTATGATGAATCTATATGTAATGGCAGATCACTGTGGAGAAATTTGATTAAAACATGGCAATAATGCAGAAACAACGCTGAAGATTCAGAAGATGAATTTAGTTAATTGCTTCTGGAGGATGCAAAATTAAATACTACCTTTCAAAAATGAGTGATGAATCTTCAGTTACATGGAAATAATGAGTATGAAGAATTGACTAGATGTAATGTTGATGAAGGCAATCAAAGGATGAAAGGGTCAGGGTTACTTTTCAATCTGTCATTGAATTGTGGCCATCTATCACTGCAGCTAGATTTTGTCCTAGCTTCTACTGTGGTGACTACGGATGGATACCCTGCTGCATCTCTCAGTGCTCAGCTTCAAGTCCTTTGCTGTGTTACCTTTTCTACTGGTGTGGCATAGCTGGCATTAATTTTTTTGTGGCATGTTAATTTCTTTGAAAACAGAAAGTGCTTGTTTGTAATGATACTGTTATGCAGTGTCCTATTTGTTTATTTATTTTGCCTTGAATAGCAGACATTTGTGCTGTATAAATAAATACAAGAGTTAAATGTTTAAAAGACTTGAGGTACCAGACCTTCATAAAAAAATCCTCGAGTTTACTCCTACCTATGCTTTTGCTGTAGTGAGCTACACCATTAACTGCGACTCTTTCTAATGGAGTTAGAGAATACAGGAAAGGAATGCAGGAGGGAATTATTCAATTTTTAGATTACTATATGATCACAGTGGAGTGAAAGTTTGATTTTCTTTGGTTGTCATTGCTCAGCAGAGACAGGGTATGGTGATTGTTTTTCAGAGAATCCATTGGTAAGCAGGCAGTTACTCAGAAGGAGCTGTAGTCTCCGTGTGATCAAACCCATGTATTCAGTAATCCTCCAAAACACTTATTTTATTGATTGACAGAAAAAACTCCAGAGGAAACTGTTTTATGTCATATCAGACTTCTGAGGAACACATTTTCCTTTCTTTTTTTTAAAAAAAAAAAGTGTCAGATTTGACTGTTACATGTACAGTGGCACAATGTCAGTGGTCCAGGAGAAGAGGTTTCAGCCCATCTTCTGTTGTCTGTCTGCACAGACTGGCAGAAGCAAAACAAAGCAATCTAGCACTAATGCTGATGTCCTGACCATGAGTTTATCCCACTGTGTTATCATAGGATGGCACTAAAGCTACAGACATGCAGATCTTCACACCAAGATTAATTTTTAACCACTTAGGTATCATTGCCTGAACTTTTAGGTGCTTTGGAGGGCAAGAGATGGCCATGTCTTCCAGCCTATGTATATTCCCTGATAAACTAGCACCAGAGCACTGTGAGTATCAGAGAGTGTGTTAAAAGCAGCAGCAGAATTATATGTAATTACAAAACCGAATTCCACAAATACTTCAAATCTTCCTTCCTTTGAAAAACATTTTTTCAGACATTTCCCCTGTTGATCATCCCTTGATATGTACAAATTTTAGGTCTCATTCCACCCTCTCCTTTTCTGTAAAAGCAGCAAAACATGTAATAGAACTGTGACTGATGTTCAGTTCCACATCTTCATACAGATGCAAATGGTATCATTTCCTCCTTAGGTTTGCAAGAATATTGCCTGGAGTTATCAAATGCTGATGTGCGTCTAAAACCTGCCCTTTTGCATTAATTACTCTCCAGCTTATCTTTGTTCTTGTTAATGGAGGGTTGCCTATAGTGCCAGTTGTGATTCCTGCTGATGTGTTGTCTAGCATTGTACTGGAAGTTTTATGTATGAAAAGGGACTTTTTTAAATCCAGGAGTCTAGGGAATAGCCAGGTCCTTTTCTGGAGTCTAGCTGTTGGTTATTGTCTCAATTTAAGAGACTAAATAAGAAGCTGAGGATTCCCTTCGGGCACACCATTGAAAATACCTCCCTGGAGCTAATACTGTTTTTCTGTCTGGGCGAGATATGGAGAGGAGCTTGTCAGGCTAAGCAGAGTACAGAAGTTTTGTGCAATGAGGTCTGTTTGACACTGAGATGACTTGGCCGTGTCTTATTTCTGTAGTCCTTACTCTGCTGCGGTTCATGCTGGGAGCTGGCTCTGTCTGCATTGTTTGGGATCAGAGGAAGGTAGTTTACTTTTCCCATTTTTCCCTTCAGCTGATCTGATGGAGATCAGAATGTTTTCTTAATTATTTTCAAGCAAAACTCTCAGTGAAGAATATGGAAACTGAATAAAAAATTTTGTTTGACTCAGTGTGTAATATCAACCAACAGGTCCAACACCATTTTTTTCTTGGTTTCTCTTTGTGGGAATAAATAAATAAATGAGAGCATTAGACACTGATAAAAGGGAAGAAAGAATTTTTTTTTAAATTATTCAATAATCTCCAGAGGCTTGATGTGATCTAGAGGTAGTGTACATCCCAGAGAAATTATTAAAGACTTTACAGTTCAACGGTTACAGCTGCGACCACAAAGAAATAGTCCCAGGAACTGACTTTCTCTGACCTGCATTTATGTTTGTGTGTACCTGTTTTAGTTCTGCTGTCCCACCACAACCCTCAGCTACTTCTCTCAACTTCTGCAAGAAGGCAGGGGGGTGACCTGTACAGACACTGCTGCCAATAGGTTACTTCACAACACTTTTGGAAAACTTTCCTGAGTACTGAAGTCCAATCAACCCTACCAGTAATTTCTTGGAGCACTTCCTGAGTGGTTTTGGCTCCTGTCAGATGGTACTGTCTCAGAGGCTTTCTAGGCACGACTCAGGAGTCTGCAAGGGCCAGAGTCACTTCTGATACCCAGCTAGCATATGGACACACCCATTTTGGAGGGTGAGATAATCAATAGTAAGGACTCGAGATGCTCTTGCCAGCTGGCCTCAGTGCCAGAGTATGTGTTTAATATTCTAGTCACATTTGATTCACTAGTAGAGGCATAGCCATAGAGTCTCTTTGACAAATTTATCTACTGATCTGTAGGCCTAATAAATTCAGCTGTGCTTTTGGTACCAGAGGTACTGGCTGTACAGCATTTAACTTTATTAAGCATCCTCACTAAGCGATACCTGTTGAACTTTTAAATGAAGGTGAATTCTCAGCAGGAATTCAGAGGTGGTGAAAATTCCCCACAGTTTTCTGGCTCCAGTGATGTTTTCAGTTCAACTTTTCCCAAAGAATTTTTTTCTGGAGGAAGTGCATGGCTCCAGACTCAACAAGCCTCAGAGCTATAGCTGATGCTCCACTGGCAGGTTGTCCCTGTTGGGTGTGATGGCCAGCTGCGTGGATGCCACCACCTTATGCTTTTCATCCTTGACACCATTAGAGCCTTTGTATTATACAAACTTAACTTCCACTTTCCTGTATAGTGCTCCAAAGAAATATTTCATATTCAGCATTTACAAGAGTTGAGGGAGAAAATGTCAATAAAGTTAACATGGATAAAAATTTGTTTGATGTATACTGATCAAACCAGGTAATTTTCTTTTAACGCTATGTAGAATTACTGTGCAGGCTTTATGTTAATAGAAGTGGGAAACTGTCTGTTTTGGAATCAGAGTGGAAAATGAAGCAAACTGACATTGCCATTTATATCAACAATCTGTAAGACTTCCATTAAAAAATGCCTTCTCTCCACTGAGCTGATCAGACCTGCCCGTGTGCTCTGCAGGATAACCTCACTGGGTCCAAAGAGTCTGGTTCTGCCCAAATGTGTCTCAGCTCTAATGAAGAGTCTGACAAGTGAGATGTGGGCAAGAGATAGTTTACAAATTCAAGGTACAGGATATCTAAGGGAAAGGATTACCAGAATGTCATGTTAACCATACATTTGAAATAACAGTGGAAATCCCTTTTCATTGGTAAGTCTCAAAGTTCACCCAAAGTAGGTTAAATAGTCTTGTGCTGGGGGACACAGACAAGAGAGGAAGCATGTTCTACATCCTTCAGCTGACCAGTGACACAGACTGTCTTCCTGAGCTCTGGTCCAGTTTTTGATGACAAAGGTTGTTACTGTGTGGCCCAGGAGGTGCCGATCTCTGGAATACAGCTGTGTGGCTGATGTAAATTGAATGTTTATGCTCTGGGTGTGCTTCGTAGAAGTAGTCCTGGTTTGGTTCAGTGGGCATAGTTCATAGTTGGCACTCTAGGTGTGCTTATGGAGAACACCTCTGGCTTGGGTCCATTCAGGTTGTCCAGTAAAGTTGTAGATCCCCCATCCCTGGAAGTGTTGAAGTTCAGGTTGGATGGGGCTTTGAGCAACCTGGTCCAGTAGAAAGTGTCCCTACCCATGGCAGAGGGGTTGTAACTAGATGGTCTTTAAGGACTCTTCCAACCCAAAACATTCTATGATTCTCTGAATCTGTGATATCATCATCATCATCATCATGGCTAGGCTTCGCGAACGAAGATTAGGGAAGGACTCTACCCACACTTGCTACAAGCACGTTGATGCCTAAGGAGGCCAATGCGAGATAGACAAGTCCGGTTGCAAATGCCACAGCGGAAAGTCTCCTTTGGTGGTATTGGCAAGACTCGGTTCTTTCTGCGTTGTCTTTTCTCCTCAGAAATGATTCTGTGTGTGTTCTCAAAAGAAGCAGCAGCGTTATAGATGGTGAGCCTCCACGTCTCCCGATTGGAGGCCAGAGTAGACCAATGGTGGTGATCAACATGGCCAAGGCTGAGATGTTGTTTCAGGGAGTCCTTGTATCTCCTCTTCGGGGCTCCTCTCTTGCGGCAGCCAGTGGCGAGTTCGCCCTAGAGCACAATCTTGGGGAGGCGGCAGTCCTCCATCCTGGAGACGTGCCCTGCCCAACGCAGCTGTGTTCTCAGCAGCATGGCCTCAACACTCGTGACCGCTGCCTGTTCAAGAACAGACACATTAGTCACAAAGTCAGTCCAGTTGATGTTTAGGATTGTACGGAGGCAGCGCTGATGGAAGTGTTCTAAGAGTTTGCAGCATGAACCAAGATATAGAAAGGGAGAAGAGTTGGCAGATGCACTTCAAAAGCACATTTCCAATTTGAACTACAGTGCTAATATAGATAACTCAAAGCCATACCGACTCCCATTTTTAGAATGAATTGTCATTTCATTTTGGGACACTGAAGCACATCTCCATCTGATGTGTTATTTATTCATCACTTAATTAGCAACTAGTTGTGAAGTGATGCCTTCATCTTTATTCTCATTTTTCGGCTGTTTGTGAGAGGCAGTGGTAAACAGGTGTAAGAATTGCTGTATCAGCTCATAAGAAATAGCCGAATATCATATCTCTGACTGGGGCTAGTCAGATGTCTAATGAATGGCACAAAAAAATGATACTTCCCTGAAAAAATCTCCCAGCCTCCGTAATTTTCACTTCAGGAGTATCTGTGGTTGCAATTGGAGTCTTAATGCTTAAGATTAGGGATATTAAATTATTATGCTTATTTAGCCTATTTGCACCTACATAAAGGATATATCTATATATAGTTTTTTGCCACATTTTTCCTTGTAGATCATACTTTTCTACAACATATTGTCGTAATGCACATCATCATCATTGTTAGTTCCGCTCATTAAATCCCCAAAGCTGCCCAGTGTTAATCACTGACATTGCCATGAAATCTGCCTCTGTGCACTCATGCAGATTTTGGAAGTTGCTTGCTTTCACCAGCTGTTTCTTCTCAATGCCAAAAAAACTTCCAGGTGCAAACAGTATACAGCAGTGTGTGTGTGGCTGTGGCTGTAAAGGGGAAAAGCTGTAAACTCTCCCTTAAATTTCTGGACTTTTCCAGTGTAGAATTTTTAAAGCAGCAGCTCTTTTGCCTTAAAAATCTTTCCAAAGTAATGTTTGAATTATGCTTTTGGGTATTCAAGAAGAGAAAATTCAAATGTCTTTGGATATTCAGTCATGAATTAATGGAGACTACTTTTCCTCAAGCTCCTTTTTCTTACAATACTGAGTTCTATGGCATCAGGTCTGTAATCCCTGAGATGAGAGTTTCTGATGACTTCAATGAACTTTAAAAAAAGAAACTGTAATACATTTTGAAAGAAGTTAAAATCTGTATTATTTAGTGCAGAATAGGAGTTGAGAGCGGACGTGGTATTCTTTCCAAAACTCGTGACTCCTCCCTTTCCAAAAGATAAGAGCTAAGTGGTTGTGAAATCTGGGACAGAAAATCCAGTAGAGCTCAGGATTAAGTATTGCATGTCTTGAAATGGACAATGTAATTTGTATTTGCATCATAAAGAAGTGGAAAACAGGATCATTTCCCCGTGGTCAGGTCATGCTTGAGATACTGCACTTGAAGACACACACCCCTATTCAGGAGTTGGTGATGACTTTTCCCGGTGTCTCAGATTAGACATTTTGGTTCCCACTACACACACAGACCTTTCACTGACACAGTCTATATTTTTCAGCATGTACTTTCTCATGTTCCTCACCTCAGCATCTTCTTTACTGTTAATCGACCCTGGATCTGGTACCAAGTTTTCCAGGTAAGTCAATCACTGTAGCCTCGGGTGTGCTGAAGAACAGGAGAACAGAAAGTGGGCAGACAAAGGGGAAAGCTAATCCCTGCTGCAGATGGCTCAATTTTTTCTCCAGTGGGTTATTTCAAGGTCTTCAAAGACATTTTTGGCCAAATGACCAGATGGTGCAAGGGAAGTCACAAGTGCCCATACATTCTCCACTCCTTAACCACAGCTATGAGTTTTCAGACTCCAGTGTGGATTCCTGCTATGATCAGATAAACAGACAGACTCAAGGTGCCTTTTGAGGAATTAGAGCTCTTAGTTTTTCAGGGTATGAAAAACCATGAAGAAGCCTTCTAAAAGAAGTCTGGAGTGTAGGGGAGGAAGACACCAAGTAGTAGACGTACTGTGATGTGAAGTCTTCTCTTGAGGCCACTTCCAGATGCAAACCACTAGTTACGTTGTATGGGAACCAAACTGTCCATTTAATGGCAATTTTTTTTATTTACATGTTTACTTTGGCCTAAAATCAACAATATAATGTTTAAATATTTTCAATAGAACATATTTTTAAAATATTTCTTGGGAGCAGTCAAAATTTTTTTGCCATAAATCTGATTTTTTTTCTAGTGCACTACTAATTTAGTATGAAACTGTACTGAAACATTTACAGGGATGTTGCAACAAAACATTGATTTTCTTCAATGATTTTTTTTTTTTTGTAAATTATATTTTCTCAAAATCAGTATATTTTGGCAGACAAAGAATAATTTTGATGCCACTTTTTAACAACATGGAAACAACTACAGTGCTATTGGAATCTACTCATTATGGTGCTAAGCACTCCTAGCAAAGTAAAGGTGAGTGTGTAACGAAACTGGCATCTCTCTGCCTGCTGAATCTCTTTAGTACAAATGGGAAAATAAAGACTTAAAACGGTTTTTATTTACTTATTACAATGTAGGAGCAATGGCAAGCTAACTCCAGGAATGCAAGAGTGTATTGAGCTTTCGACTTCTTTTTTCACTGCTATTTTACACAGCACTTTCAGAGAAGAAAACATTGTGTACCTATTAAATATTTCTCTGAGAATTTATAGTTGCAATCAGTTCTGACTGACTAATCTCAAAAGATAGTATAGGAATATAGCCTATCAGGTAGACTTTTATGAGCCATTGTAAAGTTACATCCACTCAGCAAAGGTCTGTTGTTCTCAAAGTGTTATTTGCCCTATGAAGTTAACTGAATGAGTATATGAAAAATACGCTGCCACTGTGGACAAGGTCAGATGCAAAGGGATGTGAAGCTGTTTGGTTGGTAAAGCTTAGGATGAGAAGTGTAACATTAGGACTGGTTATACTGGTTAGCAGTGTGTGTACAGATATAACAGTGTATCCTTAAACATCCTGTGAGTATGTTGAACTGAAGCGGAGCCTAAGAGTGTTGTTCTGCACCAGGACTGTAAAAGTCATTAACTGATGCATACTTTGATTAGACTTTTTAAATCCTTGGTAAGACCACAGGTATCACAAAAAGCACAGAAAACCCTAGGCTCTCAGGATACACTTGTTATTGGGGCCATACTGGGATAATTTCTTACTCCTCAAGATCCTGCTGTCATCCTTACAGTCTAAGCTTGGCAAAGTAAGTCCAGGTATGTGCAGTGATGTGGCATTGTAAAGACTGGGTCATTGAATTAGAGTGATTGCTACTGGAGCAGCAAGTCAGCTTTAGAAACTACTGTAAAATAGAGACTGAATCTCTGCTTGATGCATAATTTGCCCATTTATTGGGCATAAATGAAAGAATTATTTGTTTTTTTCCACTTTAGCCATCACAGAAAGTATATATTTCATATTCTCAGTACCATGTGTAGCTACATGTACCAGTGAGGAGGAAAGTAAATATTCCAGTTGAAACTGGAAAGCCTTTCTTGAAGCTGCAGTATTTTCAGTGCTGTCCTCCAGTGAGACTGCTTGTAGCAAGCAATAAGCTGCCTTCTTGCCAGAACCTCCTCAATTGCTGCAAAGGTTTTTGTCCTCTTTGGTGCTGACACATGACATGCATCTCAGATGCTGGCCTGTGACCTCTGTCATGCACCCAATACAGGTGACAAACTTGTGTCTTTGCTGAAATCATCTCACATGACCTGACATGTGTACCTGTATCTTCAATATCTCACTCCTGAAATTAGTGCAGAAAACTGTGACATTTTTTATCAGTTGGGAATTTCTTTTTAAAAGATGCTTTATATCATCTTCTGTATGAAAATAAGATGGTAGTCTACTATGCTACATTTTGCTAATTCAGTTTAGATTTGATGCACTAGAACAAAGTTCCATGATCATCATCATCGTGGCTAGGCTTTGCAAACGAAGATTAGGGAAGGACTCTACCCACACTTGCTACAAGCAGATTGATGGCTAAGAAGGCCAATGCGAGATAGACAAGTCCAGTTGCAAAAGGCACAGTGGAAGGTCACCTTTGGTGGTATTGGCAAGACTCGGTTCTTTCTGCATTGTCTTTTCTCCTCAGAAATGATTCTGTGTGTGTTCTCAAAAGAAGCAGCAGCATTATAGATGGTGTGTCTCCATGTCTCCCGATTGGAGGCCAGAGTAGACCAATGATGGTGGTCGATATGGCCGAGGCCGAGATGTTGTTTCAGGGAGTCCTTGTATCTCCTCTTCGGGGCTCCTCTCTTGCAGCAGCCAGTGGCGAGTTCGCCCTAGAGCACAATCTTGGGGAGGCGGCAGTCCTCCATCCTGGAGACGTGCCCTGCCCAACGCAGCTGTGTTCTCAGCAGCATGGCCTCAACACTCGTGACCGCTGCCTGTTCAAGAACAGACACATTAGTCACATAGTCAGTCCAGTGGATGTTTAGGATTGTATGGAGGCAACGCTGATGGAAGCGTTTTAAGAGTCGCAAGTGGTGGCGGTAGATGACCCATGATTCGGACCCGTACAAAAGGGTAGGCAAAACAACAGCTCTGTAAACACTAATCTTAGTGCTTTTCTTCAGGTGTTTATTACACCAAACTCTTTCACAGAGTTTTCCAAAATCTCTATATGCCTTCACTAACCTGTTGTCTATCTCTTTGTCAATTTTACCATCGGAGGAGATGATGCTTCCCAAGTAAGTAAGCTGCTGCACTGACTTGAGCTCTGATTCACCAATGATGATATGGGGATAATGAAAGACTTCCTGAGGTGCAGGTTGGTAGAAAACTTCTGTCTTCTTCAAGCTGTCTTCCAGCCCAAAAAGCTCAGCAGCCTCTGCAAAGCAGGATGTTAAACGCTGCAGAGCTGCTTCTGTGTGGGCAACGAGGGCGGCATCGTCAGCAAAAAGCAGCTCACGGACAAGATGATTGAGAGTCTTGGTGTGGGCCTTCAGTCGCCTTAGGTTGAATAGGCTTCCATCAGTACAATATCGGATGTAGATACCGTTTTCTTCATCGAGGTCTGCTGTGGCCCTTTGGAGCATCCTGCTGAAGAAGATCGTGAATAAAGTTGGTGCAAGAACGCAACCTTGTTTAACGCCACTGGTTATTAGAAAGGGCTCAGAAAGTGCATCGCCATATCTGACTTGGCCAGAACAAAGTTATGAATGTAATAAATCACCCCTTCTTAAAATGCCCAGGTATTGCTCAGATTTTTTGTTTTGTTTTTTGGGGGTTTTTTTGTGAGTGTTGCATTTTCTTTCTTTGCACGTGAAATAATTTAGTGTGAGAGTGGCATCACTTAACCTTTATTAGTTATGTATATGGGTTAAACAATCTGTTTAAATTGACTGAAATGACGATGGCAAAACACATCTTAGCACTGATATTTGAAAAACATGCTGATTTTAAAATAATTTCTTAGAGGAGCACAATACAGTAGGTGGACAAAAATCCCAACTTCAAAATTATCTCTGTAGTGGCTACTAAAAATACATTAACATTAAAAAAATATTTCTATAATTTTGGATATATCTTAACCAATGCATTAGACTTTCAGTACTCTGTGTGTGTAAGGGTAAAAATAAATATAAAACTATTCATTTAATAGTGCATAGAAAAGCTTGTAATTATTTATAACTTGATAATTGCTTAATAGAACTTGATAATAGCTTAATTAGTAATCTGAATTTTAATTTTATTTTCCTTTAAGATATCTCAAATTTTAGAAATAAACAAAGGCAGACTTTGAACCTTTTACATAAATGTGTCCTGGCCTGTTGTCATTTGATTTCTCAAAATGACATTTTGCTTTTTGTCCAGCTCATGTTTATGGTTGAACAGCTCATATGCATTTTTGTAGTGTCTGAATTGCTTCTCCTCATAAGGTAAACATTTGCCTCCAAGGTACAGTCCTGTGTTGCACTCAGTCTTCTGCAAATCCAGTTAATGTTTTGGAAAGGTAAAATCATGGATAATTCTGTGTTCTCAAAGAGAAGTAAGTAAGATGAACCAACACTAAATTGTGTATTGTTTCACTCAACACTGTTTTTTGTTCCTGTACATTAAAAAAACACTGCTTTAAAGAGTATCTTTCTTTCAGATCTGTAGTGCTAGCAAAAGTAACTCCTATTTCCATTCCCACCTTGAGCAATTTTTTCCTACTACTTACTTGGATAAGATTATAGGTTAAAAAAAAGTGTTTATTTTGAAATGTATTTTGTTTTACTAGAGTTGCAAAGTATTTCTTAAGAATAAATTGGATGAATATTAGCAAAATCTTGAGAAGTAGTATTAAAAAAAAATTCCTTCTTTTTCTTCATGCCATTTCATTAATATATTTAAAGTTTTCAAAACCAGCTGTAGACCTGTGCTTCCTAACATATTATGATTAATATTCTATGGTACACTTTTTCATTGGTTTTACTGCAGGGTCTGATAAAAGCAATAGCAATTCTAACCTTCTCCCTTCTGGCACTTATTTTAAATGATCTTTTATACTTGGAGAGCTCATAAATTTCTAATGCTAGTGCTAATGAAGTTTGTTTCAAGTTCTTGTGCAGCAGTGACATGTAGTGCATTTTGTAATGCAGCAGAGCAGCCTCTGGAGAAAAAACCCACTGCATAAGCTGTAAGTGATTTCCAAACTCCCAGAGCAACCCAAAGAGTGTCTGGAGGCTCTGTGTAGGTTTTCTGCTATGTTAATTAAAAACATTAATATAGAGAACCTACCTTGATTATAGTCATAAATTTCTAATCCCTTCCTTCCCTTTTGTTAGAAGGGTGGATGATTCTTACAAGAATTATTAATTTTGGCTGAAATGTTTTTATCATGTTCTTAAGTGGAAACATGAGCAAATGCAGCTTCACCTTCTGGGAATAGAAGCTATTTTAAAAGATAAACATGTCTTGCTATTTTTATTATTTTCTATATCATGACGAAGCAGAGAAATGAAGAGTCAGGGATAAAAAATAAATTAGTCTTCCTTCAATCCTAAATCAACTGCTCCACCAGAAATCAGAGAGAACTTGAAATACTCACTGTCACTTCAGAGCCGCTAGATTTAATCAAATTGAGATTACTTAACTCTCACAGTTAATGCATTTGAGTAATCTCAGAAGGAGCTGGTCACTCCGTTGGTGTGAGCAGCACAGGTGAGGTGAGGCGATGAGGGCCTGCTCTCTTCTGGGAGCATTCCTTGAGGACTCACCATCGGAAGAACAATGCTGCTCACCCCAGGCGTTGGAATGTTGCAGCAGCTGTGGTCTTCTAATTCTTTTTCCCTCTTGCTGAGAGCACAAACCTCTGTACCCACTTCAAAGAGAGGTTGCCAACTGCGAAGGGAAGGAAAAAATAAAAGAGACATCATGTATGCTCTGGGTCAGTGTTGCCAGTGTTCTCTTCTCTGCTGAAACATACTCAGCCTCTGAAGGAGTGCAGCCCCAAGGCTCACAGTTTGTAATCTGGCTGCAGGAACTCGCTTTCAGGTTCATCTATTCAAAACCACCTTGGAAGTGACAGCATCCTGGCCATTCCAGTCAGGCTTTCTCTGCAATTCTTTCTACATGGTTTATAGTAACATTATGGCATAGTGATGCAGAAAGGAGAGAGAACAAGGGGGAAAACCTTGCCAGGGTTGTTCAAACTGGCAGTGATGTTTTAAGGCCTGGGTTCAGCATTGCTGTGAGGTACAGTCTGGTCAGCAGAGTTACAGGCAGTCCTGATGTGAAATGTTTTGCTAAATAAAAGTGAATGAAGGTGCTTTCCTGACTTTGTGTTGTAATTGAAAAAGAAATTATTTTTAAATAATTTTGGGGGGAAAATTTTAGAAGATACAGTTTCAAGATTTGTGGTCCATTTAAAAATACAATTTGATAAATGACCTAATACTTTAAAATACATTATGAGTAAAGCCTTACTTTTCCCTTACATTGCTCTCATACTTGGCTAGTTCAAGTACAACATTATGCTTATGTACAGTATTAACTGGCACTTTGTTTTATGCCACATAACCCTTTTTACATTTTAAATTTTAAAACCAGAATGAACATTCTGTAGGAAGATCAGTAAAGAAAGTAAAAATAATTGCTAGTAGTTAGTTTGAAATTGTTTACATCCCAATGAAGGAATGGCAAATTGGCTTAAGGTTTAAGTGGCGTCAGATCAAACACAAGAATAGTTTCTCTAACCACCTGATACACTGTAATCCTGAGATAATCTCTGGTTATAGTGCACAGATATTGAAAAGATTAAGAACAATCCAGGGTCATTATAGGGAACATAACATACACGTACCCATGAATAATCTATATGATGATGGTTTAGAACAGTTGTGAGGGAGGAGCGGTCAGTGGGATTTGTTGGGCTGTGGAGGAGATTTACATTAACTAGTGGAAATCTCCATTTCTAAACTGTATGCCAACGTGCTTAGGAAGAAGCAATTTCAAGTAATCAAGTGACAGGATTAGCGGGATCAGTCAGTATCTTTTGCCATCTCTGAGATACGTCCATAAACAAAGAAAAAAATCTCCATTCATCAGGATTTTTCATAATTTGTTTTTTGTTCTCTGAGCCCTGATAAGTCTGCCTCATCCTCTTCTCCTGTGCACTTTTGTTTGATTTCAGCTGTTTTGTGTGTTAGGGTTGTGAGTGAAGCAGAGTGTGGTCTGCACTTCTGGGTGGCTTTGGCTCAAAGACTGAGGCAGCAATACATTTCTCCCATTTAATAAAACTGGCAATGAAATCTAATGAATGGTGGCAGACACCTTAAAAAAAAACCTACAGGAGGGATCTGAAGTTTTAGAGTGGTCAGTTTGGGGTTGTGTCTGAATGTCAAGACTGGAGGGCCCAGGTCAGCAGAATCTCTGGGGGAGATGATTTGCACGATGTTTTTGCATTGTCAGTACCAACGTATGGGGAAACTGGGTAGCATTCAGATTTTTAGCTTTCTAAGTCACTTTTTAAATTTTAGTAATGTATTTTAATAATATAATTTTAAGTGTACATACCTATTTGAGTAAAATATGTTTCTCCAGTACCATTGTGATCCTTAGCACTGTCAAATGATTGAGAATGTAGAAGTGTTAGACCTTTGATATTTGCCTTTGAGGAATGATAGAACGCTTTTCTGTCTTCAATACATTTTTGAATCAAGGTTTGAGTCATACTGGTAACATGATCTTAACCTCCAAGAATCAGTGTGGAACTGGGGCAATGTGAAATCTGTGTTCTCTGTTAAAAGAGAGAGCTGGCACTGGAGCAGAGGGATGGGCAGGGATCACCTGGCAGGGGGAAGGCTCAGTGCTGAGCAGGAAGGTGGCAGTGCTCTGTTTTATGGCCAGATACCAGATGTCTAACAATGTCTGTTGCATCTTGAAACTTATTACAAAGCTGAATTGTATTAGTGCTTGTCAATCTGTAAGGCATTTTGTTGTTTTCTGGGTTTTTTGAGCAGTGAGAAATCACTTTTTGAAGTTTTTTTCACCCAATTAGGGCTAGAAACCTCTAAAAACATGGGATTTTTCTTTAATTTATATGACTCCGAAACCAGATTTTGTTTCCTGTACCTTTCTTTTTTATGCTGAGCTCCTTTGTAAAGGTATGTACCTCTGAACAGAATTTCTCTAGTCCAGAAGACTATATGCCCATAAGCATATAAATGGGGTAAGAAATCAGAGGGAGGTAGTCAGGACTTAAAAGCAGAATTGCAGGGATGAACTCGGAATGGTTCATCATACATCAAAAAACAAAGAAAAAAACCCCACAGGAATTTGATAGGATATATTTTTCCTTGAATTTTTAGTGAAGCAGACATTATATTTTATTCTTCTCCAACCTCTTCTATTAGAGGTTGGTCCTCTAAAAAGTCTTTATGCAGGGGCCTGCGAAATCTTTCTTGACATGAACTTAGAATACTGTGAGTAAATTGTAAGTGATTGAAAGAAACACATTACATTACAGACTCTAAAATAAAAGCTAAGTTCCTTCAGTCTTCCATTAGGTTTTTGTATGTAATGCAAAGTTCTTTTTTCACTTCTGATAGGGAGTGGAAAGATTTGATTATGGAAGTGAATAGTCCTTAATTTCATAGCTGTTTTACTTACCAGCTAAGTGCCCAGAGCTCTCAGATGTATTTCTAGCTGTATATCTATAATAACCAGATCTGAAAATGTTGGAGAAGGAAAGAGTGCAAATTATCTGAAAGACACCGTGATTCATTATTCCTTCTCCCAGTGAAACCTCTGTGGCCATACAGTTCTAAACCTCAGTCGTTTTATTTAAGTTTTGAGACACTTCATAGTGAACATCAAGAAGACAGGTTGCATTGCAACCTGGCTACAATATGGCATGCTTTGGTTGTGTTATAATTGAGAATTTTATTTGGGTATGTGCAAGAGGCTCCCTTTATTTCAGACAACGAAGCCAGATTAAAAACTGATAAATGCCTGTGTCATGCATAGTTAAGAGTCTGTGTTTAGCCTTGAGTGCCTTCAGTGTTTGTCCACTCAGTGAACTGCTAGTCATTTAATTAACTGTGTATTTATTGAACAGATTTGAAATGATACAGTATGCAATGAAGGTGGGTTGTAGTCCTACTGTATTTGTTTATCCCCAAAATCACTTATTTCAAGTTAGTTGGATAACAGCTAAAGCCTAATTAAACTGAATCAGGATTGCAAACTGAATCAGGATTGCAAGGCACGTTCAGGAAAAATTTTGCTGTATAATGAAAATCTTAAGATGAGAGAGTACAAATGTGACCTGGGTTGCCTGCAACTTTGAGGTTGCGTATATTTGTGCCAGGACTATTTGAAACCATTTATTTGATGTTCATCCCCATTTCTTTGAAAAATAAGGGATGGGATGAAAAAAGCTGCTGGAAATTTGCTAAAGATTGTGCTTGGTGTTTGCAGAGGCTTCAGTTCTGCTTGGAACTGCTGCCAAACCACTTTGCAGCCTGATAGATCCTAGTGTATTTAATTAAGTTAATTGATTGTATTTAGGACAAATTGTTTGATTTGGAGAATGTAGAAAAATCTGTCTTAAACTTTGTGAGGTTCTACATATTAAGCTGATCAACTGCTGAAGTGATGGGAGTACAGAACTGAGGCTGCTTTTGCAGTTTAAGGGAGGGCATTTGAACATGGACCTCAATTACTAATGCTCCGGTTTTAAAGTCAAATGAACCTTCTTTACTGTTTCTGATCTTATCAGTGCTACTGGATGCTTTCAAGGGATAGGTCACAAATCCCACTTCAGATTTTCACATGCCATGATGAACAAGCCCACTTCAGCAAACATCAACCTTAATTATTTGTGCTTATAATTATGAAACATTGATGTTCTGTAACACTAATACTTTGAGGAGAAGCTGCTGGTAAACAAACATGTAAGTCAACATTTAGCACAGAAATATACTGAAAATACAAAGTAAATTGCTTACTTTGGTGATAGTGAATATTTTAGGTGAAGGAACAAAAAGAATATCACTGCATACAGAGTTCAAGAACAGTTAATACAGATAAAAATACTATTTTTATCTTTATGATTTCCCTAATGATAATACATGTCACATGTTATTATTTAAAAAAAATTGTAATTGGATTAAATGTAGCAAATATTTCAACTTGATCTTAAGTACAGAACTCTTTCTTCTGCCCTCCATTATCCTACTGAGATGTATAGTAGGCTTTTATTGAATGGCTGCATGGAAATAATGCTTTGACTTACCCTGCTTATGCCAGGTTGGAATTTCAGTTAGTTAAGGTGAAATTGTCTTCTTTGCCTACTTTGCCTATGTAATAGATTATGTAAAATGAAGATTGGGTACTTGGAACTGTACAGATGATTTGATAATGTTTGTACTCCTTTTAGTAATGTCGGGATATGGTACAACCATTTGTATCCTTATAAAATGTAATCAGGTATTGAATGTTTGCCTTCAAAAATGTCCAGCCTGAGCTGCTTTTTTCCAAGCAGTGTGGCAGTGGAGCAAGTAGAAGAGCATACTTGGTTCTCCTGTTGTCTCGCATCCCACAATATTTTCTTCCTGAAATGTTTAGTTTTGCTTTAATGCTTATTTAGCATGTCTTATTTACTTTGCTGCAAACTGCACCTGAGAGCCATTAAACCACCTATCTATGTGCTCAAAAATATATTTAAGTGCCTAGTTCTGTTCAGTTTAAGAAGATGTTGGCTGAAGTGATACACTTGCTGAAAAGGAGTAAATATTGTGTTAAAACTTGGAAGTTCTTGGCTGTCAATACTATGTGCAAACCACTATATTATGGTACTAAAAATCTCAAAGCCCTTTTAAACTTTATGCAATTACAAAAAGGTCCAGTATTTTCCTCCACAGCTGAAATACAGCTATCTAGCTCCATAGGATGTTGTTTCTTGTTTTGCACTTATAATAGCTTTTGGCTTAGAGGACTCCCCAAATGAACAGTGAAGTAGTAGTATAGATTCAGAAGATAAGTTTCAAGACAAATCACCTCTGTTTCTGCTGCGATGAACAAAAACTGGGTTTAAAAAATGATCCTAGGGCCCCTTGCCCCTTTTCTTCTCTTTGTCTTCATCTTCTTTGCTGCCTCTGCCTTCTTGTATCATTCACGTGCTTTCACTGGAATATTTCTCTGAAATTTCTGGAGTGCAGTTTTTCTGCTTTTTGTTTCCTTTAGTTCTCTCCCTATTGGTAAAATACCAGAATATTTTTCTACTAGCAGTTCTCAGACTTCACTGTTCTGAACAAGACCATGATACAACAGTGTTAATGTCCCTTTTCTGGAAATGCCCCACATCCAGAAACAAAATTGGGAGGCAAAAAGCTTGTGCCACATTTGCAGTCATCCACTTCAATCTGGTGAACTTCTTCAAGGCATCCAAACTAAAATAGGATGGATCAGGCTGTATCCCTCCCTGAAGTTTAATCTCAGTGGGACTGGTGTTTTCAAGGGCATATCAAAACACACAGTGGCTGAGCTTATTGGAGCAATGGTGTCATTGTCCTCCTACAGATGATGTGTTTTCAGGACTTGGCTAGTACTGCTGTGCCATGGTGCCATCCTACTGTTGTGCCAAGAGCATGAGCGGGATGTTTCAACTCTGTTTTCATTTGTGTGGTGTGATTTACTCAATCCTCGTGTGTGTTACCTACCATACAGGAAAACCTGTCATGTCTGAACAATTTTTCTCTGGCAGTCCATCACATTAGTTTTGGAAGCAGACCTACTCCAACATCCCTCATAATTTCAATATGTAAGAATGCAGTACTTTGTCTATAGATACTAAAATGACCTATTCAAGCAGATTTGCCAGATTTTATCTGTCAGCTTTCACTGATTGTCTGCCTGGATGTTAAAGACACAGCACTGGCACACAATCAGAAGATGAATATGGGATCATTTTGATCTTGAAGCTGAGAGTAGGAGGTGACTACCCAAAATATGTCAAAAGAGTTTGCATTGTGTGCGAGACCCTTTATTCTGAAAATGACAGTGGGTTTTTGTCCACTGGCATGCTCATACAGGGTGCATTTTAGCTGCTAGCCAAAATAACTCTCAAAGACTGGTTATTCCATCCCATGGAAAAAAGAATCAGAAGTGAGGTTCCTGAGATTTTGGAGAAGGCACTGTTTACTGCACTGCACTGTTCACCTGAGCAGGCATTGCTTATATTTATATTCCTGCTGTGTTTGCCTTCTGCAAGCACTGAGGCAATTTACGTTTTGCCTGTAAAAATGCTCTGGGCATAAGAATATTAAGCTTGCAAACTGGAAGTCTCTCTTTTTACGTGATGATTAGTAATAGAGGAGGAAAAACAGTGTCCACCAGTCTTCAGCTTACGAACCTCAATTTAAGAGTCTACCTCTGCCCTTCTAATGCTACTCTTTAGTAACTTACTCCTGGTTCTCATAATGAGTGGAATTATGACTCCACCCAATTCTGCCATTGCAAGGGATGGCATTTAGTAATGTTTGTGGTACTTTCCCATTCTCTGTTCCTGTGCTTAGAAATCTGTAGTGGCTTTATTTAAATGCAGCCGGTATTTCACCTATTTCTAGATTAAAGGACTCTACCCTGCCTTGTGTGAAACATGAATAAAGTTAAGACAATGTGGTCATTAAGGAGTTCAATAATAATTTTAATGTTCAGGGCCAGGGCTGCACAGACTGGTGTGCAGGCTGAAATTATTTTAAAATTTGCTAATCTTGCTTAATTGATGTGTCTTGTGAAAGATGTTCCTTTCACCCATGCAACACATAACTCCACAATGCTGAAATAGCTTCACAGCAAAACATCAGCAGCTTAAATCAGCCTGGAGAGACAGTTCTGTAACTGCAGCTAGAGCCTTGAAGTAATCTTAAAATAACCTGGGCTAGGCTTTCTTATCTACATATTGTTTATCCTCACGTTATGTGCCATATAGGGAAACCCCAGGTTTTTTTAAGAATTCATCTCATACAAATCATTGTTTTACTTCCTAGAAACAATTCTAAGCATTTTTGGCTTATTAGGCTGACCTGTGCAGCTTAGGAAACAAATCTTTAGTAGCATATACTTCCACTAGTGTTCTTGGTCAATCCACAGGTGAACAGTGGGTGAACTGTAAGCGATGATGTTTGTGTAATGACTGCTCGCTGTCGAGAGTGCCCATGTGGCAGTAAGTGAGTCAAACTGATGAGATGCACAGACATCTGTACAGGTTTGTGTGTCAGAAACAGTTCTTGCAGAACATTTTGTAGTGCATGAGCCACTGCGTGCTGCTGCATCTTTCACCTTTCCATGTTTCCTGATCAAGAACATATTTTAGATGGCGAAATTCTGTGGTTACCCAGCAAATAGGTAAAATCTGTAAATCATACTCTTCTGTATTTAGGCATCCCATCCAGTCCAGCTGGAGTGCTGAGGTCAGTGCCAGCTCAGCAGTTGCACAAATGAAGATGGATTTTCAAATTAGAAACACAGGTTTTGACAAGACTGCCTTTCTTTGAGGCTGCTGGAATTTGTGTCAGGTATTTTGCTGATTAGTACTTGTGATGTTGAGAGATTGCTCTAGCCCATCTTTTTGCTGTGTTTGTTACCTCAGCATTATCACCTTGTAATTTTGATATTTATGGTGGCTCAAGTTCTAGAGGGCCTTCTGATATATACATCAGGCAGAAGAACTGTTGTATCATAGATTTTGCTTCTCTAAAGCTTCATTATGCTCCAGAAATCCCACTTTTCTGTGTCCTCCGGTGCATGTTTGAAGTAGTCAGGGCTGTGATTAGATGTACCCTTGCCATTACCATCTCTCTGCACTGGCTGGAGTATCTGTTACAACTTTTCTGTCTTTTCTTATTTCCCTTTCCCTGACTCTGCTTACCATGGTTAAAATGGTCTAATTTCTGTTCTGATATCAACCATCTACTGTAGCTCTATTTACAACCAAACACTGCACTTGTTAGGGATCAAGAAGTCAGACCAATAGTCAGTGAGTTGCAATGCAGGGCTTTTCTCTGGGCTCCTCTCTCTGTTATTTTACCAGGACATTTTGCCAAAAAAACCCCCAAAACAAACCAAAAACCTGAAAAAAAAACCCTGAAGAGAATTAGTAGCTAACACATTAATAATTTAAAATAGCTTGGGGATGTGTTTTTCAAAAAACAAACTTTCTGGGACTTTCTTATATTTTGTTTGAATTGTTTTCAAGTCAAATCTATGTTTTAATAAAACCATTACAGTCACGTTCTAAAGAGAGAGGGTAAGATCTGACTCTTGATAGTCCTACCCTTACTGATCAGTTCTTTTACATTTGGGGTCAAGTGACTCATTCAAGTAGCAAAATGAAGATACCACAGTCCAGCTTTCCCTGCAGTTTTCTTACATAATATTAGAAAGTTTGTACAAAATAATACAATCCTTAAGTGATAAAATTTGCACTGAAAGATTCCCCTCACCCATTCCCACTCACACACATACCTTTGGTTGCTTTTCATGCTCAGAATACTTAGAGTGCCCTGACTGTCCTCTTATATTGAGAGTTTTTCCAAATTCCATTAGGAAACTTCTGTTTTATTAAATAATAATAAAAAAATGTTATCTGCCCAGATGCTTTCATTCCTGCTGAAGAAGACTTCTTTCTCTTTTTGGATGTTTGTCTAAAACCACAGCTTTATAATTATCACTGAGATACTGCTTTCTTTGTATTCAGCTCTTAATTATCCAGAAAGTACTAATCACTGAAACAGTTATTAAAATTCTTCGTCAGTAGATGTAATTTAAGAGACCCAGACGGTCCAGAGGGCAGCAGACATAGATCTCTCTTAAAAATGCGAGACACGTAAACTAATTTTTGCCAGCAGTTAATCAATAGCATGAAAAGTAGAAAACTTCTGACACAGTAAGAAGTTAAATTATTTTTTCAGTTTGTTCTGGTAGACATAAGTTCTTCTAAATCTGTGCTGAAAGCATCAGAGTTTCATACGATGCTGCTAAATTTTCTGGGCTTGTCAGATCATGGGTGATGAGATTTTTCGGTTTTGGTTTTGGGCTCTTTCCCCATTTCAGAGCTGTCATGTCTTCAGTGCATATGATGCTGTTTAATGCTATAAATGCACAGTGCCTAATTATCCTTTTCCTTTTAAACATCATTTTGGTTGCTTAATACATAGAATGGTATGTACTATTTACTTTAGGAAACATAGAGTAATCGAATCATAAAACCATTTAGGTTGAAAAAGGGCTTTAAGATCATTGAGTCCAACAGTTAACCTAACACCATGGGTTGACCACCAAGCCTTGTCCCCAGGTGCCACATGTACCTGTCTTTTAAATACCTCCAAGGATGGTGACTCAACCACTTACCTGGGCCTCCCATCCCAGTGCTTGACAACCCTTTCAGTGAAGAATGTTTCCCCAATATCTAATCTAAACCTCCCCTGGAGCAACTGCAGCCATTTCCTCTTGTTATACCACTTAAAACAAGTATGTGTGTAAGTTTGACTAATGATTTTCTTCTTTTGTTTTGTCTTAAGGGGTAGATTTGGATTGGCTACAAGGGAATTGAGTGGATTGTAAGAACATCCCTTCAGCCTTGGCTATGCTACCTGAGTGCCTTGTTGAATTGTTGGTTGCAGGGAAATCAGTAGGTTTCTAATTAAATCGTGCCAGAATGCAGAATGATGCCTATAATTTACTCCTAACCTTAAAAATGGGAGGCAACACTGGCCCTAGAAGATTTGTTGTGGGCAAAAATGATTGCTGTCATGATTACTGTGATGTAGGAGTGTGCACGTATGCTCTAACTTTTCTCAGGATTCAAAGAAATACGTACTCCAGCTAGGTAGTTACATGGCGACTACTGCAAGACTGAAATAGGGAATCCAAAACATAGTAGAGTAGCAACTGGCAAAGCTTTTATATCACAACAGACTAGCAATGTTTTAGAACATAAAAGTTTTCAAAACCAGGGAGGGAAACAAGCAGAAAACCCCTCAGCCTGCCTTTATAGAATCATAGAATATCCTGAGTTGGAAGGGACCTACAAGGGTATAGTTTACAAAGGAAAAAGTATCAGAAAATCCTGCATGATGATATCTCTCTATGACAGCTAAAGATTGACTTGGAGCTTCAAAAAGTACCTCAGGTAATTGCAATTTCTGCTGTGTACAGATTCGTTGCGTAGTTTGTGCTGCTTTAGCACTTTTAAAAATAAAGTCGTGGTACCTTAAGTGAACATATGTAATACAAGAGATTTCATTGATGAATTGCTTCAAAGTCTTCCTTGTATATATTCACTGGAGTTGTGCCACGGGTAAAATTGGTTCTTTTTTTTTGTAATTTTTTTTTTTCTCTAGCACTGAATTATATTCTGAGTTATTATTTTGCATCAAAAGGCAAATGCTAATAACAGCAATCAGCTTGCTTAGTCCAACATCCTAAGTGGCATAATGATTTCAGCTATTGTGCTTTGTCAGCAATATGCTTGGATCTGTGCCAGCTGAAGAGTATACAGTATGAACTAACACCATTGACATGCTAACATTAAGAACTTCTAGTATTCCTTAAACGTGCAATGTTTTAAAAACTTTGAAATGTAAGATTGTTCTCATTCAGTCCCTGACTCACTTTATTAACACTAACTGTAAGATTTGCTTGAAGAAATTGTCACTAGAAAGATTTGATTTCTCACTGCTGCATTAATCTAAGATTCTACACATGGCTTAAATTATACATGATGGAAAAGAGGGGGGGAGAGAATTTAATCAAATTAAATGACCAAGTTGTCTCAGTCCAAACACGTTTGATCAAGAACTGTGCCAGCAATTGCTGTAGCAGTGTTCAGGCTAACCCCAACTGAAACACAGCTATAATGTACTGTTTGAATTTTTAAAAAAAGGTATTAAACCAAACAGAAACCCCTTAAATAAGGACCTGGTGCATAATATTAGCAGTCAAAAAAGAATTTACAGCTACTCTCTGAAGTTTTGTGTGTGTATATTACAAGGACACACACTTTTTGATGGCGTGTCTTGCTCTGAATTTTGCAAAAGACTTGCAGGAAAAGATCCACAAAGATGCATCATATTTTTCTGAGTTCCCTGGTGACCAGCACATTACCTGTGTACTAGTTTTCCTACTACACATTCAGAAATGTTAGGGCACTAAAAGAATTTGTCTGAATGCCCAACTGCTCATAAAAACTGATTTCCCCACACATGCACAAAATGTTTCTTCAGAGTTTTCTGGCTCTTGCTGTCTCAGGTGACAGCCAAACTCTTCTGTGTTCCAGAGCTACATATCCTCTGTTGAGCTCATCCTTCATCCCAGACTGATGCCTAAAAATAATGCTCTGGAGGCAATACGTTTCAGATGTGATAATGTATCTGTTCTACATATTTCATCTATATCTTATATATTCTTCTAAACACTATTTTATAAAATAGTAAAAAAAAAAAATCCACCAGAACCAACCCCAAAGCCTTAGGCTTTATTCTTCTCTACTTACTCATGAATACACATGTATTTTTATTCATTCTGATTCTTACTTTCTCCTCAAGGTCTTAAAATATCTTAGATATTTTATTATGTTGCTGTTATACAAGCGCTGTGATGCTTTGATGCATCAGTGATGTTTTCTGATGATCTAGGAATTCTTTGTTGTGAAATATATGTGAAACAATGTAATGATTAAAAAAAAAAACTCCATTGTGTGTTGGATATTAAAACCATTGAAAATAATAATTTATCTTAGTAATCCATTCAAGAGAAGCCAAGGACTGATTGCTTAGTATATACCACGGTTCTGAATTTAGTATTAGTGAAGCAGTACCAGAATTCACAAAAGATCTAAAAAATTAAGGACAGTGCATTGACATCTTTTTTTCAGGGAGAAGGGTACTCACTGCTACAGGAACTGAGGATGCCATATTTTCTCCACTGGCAAAGATGGTTTTGCTGCTTTCCCCTTCCTGCAGCCCCAGGTGCTTCTCTTGCCTTTGCTGCAGCTGTGCCACCAAGCTGATGGTAGTGGCAGTGCAGCGTTTGGTCCCACCTGTGTCAGTTATGTTTTCAATTAATGTGGTTCACGTAGAAGCTCTGTATCTGTGGCATTGGCACAGCCAAGGAACAGCGTGCAATGATACAGAAATATGAATACAGACATACAGACACTCATTCGAAATGAGTTTTTATAGGTGTATGGGAGGACAACTTCAGTTACCATTTTTGGCAGGTTTTATTTAACATGAAAGAACAATCTGCTGACTTTGCAAACCTTCTGAAAGTTTCACAGAACTGCGATCCACCATTTTTAGAGTTCTGGTTGTTAGCTTTCCTTCTGGAAATAGTGACTGCTTTGATTTAAGTTTTCCCTTATATTTTCCCTTAAGGGTATTTCCATGTTTAAATCCCATCCTAATTACAGTGTTGTGAGGGCAATAAATATAACTTGTTTGTTGATTGCCTTGTTGTCCTTGTTTGGGGGAGTTCTCCCTTGTCAGATAAAGATGCTTTGGGCATTTGTCAGCTCGCTAGCCAGCACTGGTTTTGAGTTTGGGCTGTAAGCAAAGTGGTTACACTAAATAACTGTTCCTTTTCCCAGGAGATGAAGTTCATAGTGCTGAGCTGCATTATTATCTTTGAATATATATGAACTAAGTACATGATTTTCCTAACATACATATGCAGAACTGATCATCACGGAGAAACATGAATATGAACAATCGTGGTGGCCATCACTAGCCCCTGGTAAAGGTAAAACAAGTGTACGCAAACAAACCTGGGGTGACTGTGCCCTCAGCTCAGACAACCAACAGCTGCTCTTGGTGAGGACACAGAGCTGCTCTCCCTAAATGAGAAGCCAGATGATACGTCAGCATCAAGTGACTGTACTCAGAATCCTGCATTTCTGTTCACAAAGTCAGCTTCACTTACCTGGTGCCCTAGATGGTTTTACTTCCCAAGTGGGTTTGGCTGAGGAATCGCTGTTGAGTCGCAGAGTTAAAACTGGAATCACAGGACTTTAGCCACCTGTGATCATATGTCCACCCATTAACTCTCTGCCTAAACTTTTAATATGTTATTTTTTTCTACTGTTCCCTCTCCTGTTGTGCTCCCTCTCCTTTGACGTTTTTGCCTTCCCACTTCTTTTTTGTCATTCTGCCTTATGTGTGTATATATATACATAAACCATGGCACTCTCTCTCTGTGACACTAACATGATTTCTGTCACTGTCATGCTCTCCTCTCTGCTTTTTTTCCCTTCAACTTTCCTTGGGATGGTGAATCCTTTGTTTTAGGTACTAGATCAGAGACTTCTGGTGTGGGGTTATTTTAAATTAATTCTGTGGTGCAGTCTTAATACAAATCAGTGACATAATTAGTTGCATCTTCTGAATTCTGTCATGATAAGCATTGCATATAAGTACCATGCATCCAGCAGAGTGAAAGAATTTTTAAATGGGCAAAGAATAAGCTGGAAAAAAAAAAACAAACCCAAACCTTTCTCTAACAGTACTGTTGTGAGAAACTGGTTTACAAGAAAATTACATCAGTGTCTTAAAAAATCATAGTAACATCACTGACTTCTATTTACAGCACATAACAATACAGTTGGCTTCAAGAAAAAGCATTGTATTTATTCATTTTAATAAAAGAATTTACTGGAATAAAATATTCTACTAAATCATATGTATTTTAATGTAACTGAACATTTAAGAGATGTATTAGGTAAAATATCAAATCTATGCAAAACATAGATGGTACACATTATGAGTATTTGACGAGAATTAATTTTTGAGTATAGTGAAAGTGATGCTTTTATCTGAAGAAGTCATTTTTGTTAAAAACTAAAAATAGCTTCTTATTCAGATAGATTATGAAGCTATGTTCCATGGAAACCATTTTTCTCTATTACTGTACTTACGTAACACTGGCTTCAGGCTGAAAAGCACAATTGTGTTTTTGCAAATTAGCAGTTTAAGGTCAGGTTCTTTCTGCCTCTGCTGCTTTATAGGTGTGTGTAAGTCTTTTTTCATATAACCACTATGTCTTTTTGTGACATACTGAACTTCTGTAGCATAATGGAAGGGTTCACAGTAAAATGTTCCTGAAAGTGGACTTCTGTCTTTTGCCCTTACTCAGGCTGATATAAGTTACAGCACCAAGTTACAGCTTCTGTCTTGAGCTCTGTGGATCCCAGAGGATGGTATTCATATAAAAATTTAAAACTTGAATTTAAATAATTCTGTTTTGCTGTATTGCTGATGAAAATGAAGACTCTTTTTTTCTGGTGAAAAAGGATATCTCAGTGTTACTGAACTGGGTTTTTTTTGTTGTTGTTGTTGCTGGGTTTTGTGTTGCATAGCTTTTGGTCAGACCCGTGGGTGTTTGGATAACACACTTTTCAGTGCTTTTGAGTTTTGAGTTTTAGTTGTATTCAGTTTCCTCAGTTTCCTCCTCTTTTAATGATTTTTTGATTTAACTGCAAGTGAAATACTTTTGTATTACCTTTAGCTATTAAAGTATGTTCTGAACTTTGATTTTAGCTTAATACAGACTTTTTCCTCTAGAAAGATATTTTCTGTCTATTTTCTCTGCAAGACACAGGGACAAAATATTTGAAGAGGAATTTTCCTGGCTCTGTGGATTCTCTGTACTACTTCATGATTTTCCATTTCCCCTGCCGCTCCTCCAGCCTTTGGAGAGCTGCGTCTGTCCACCTTGGCAGTTACTCAGTATTCCTGCCATCTACATGTATTGATTTCTGCTTTCCCTCCTTTCAGACCTTCAGAGATACAAAACTGTAACAAATACGGCTGTGGTCCTCGGTATTTGTGGACACAGCATTTGTATCTCTAAGTGCTGTGATGCACCCTTGTCATAGATTAAGAGATACTTCAGACTCAGGGTTTGACTTGATAGGACCATATGCCCTCTTAAGAAGGGAAAAATGAAATCTTTGTGACAGCCGTTCAGAAGGGAACCATTTGACTAAGACAGTGTCACATGAAATGGTGCTTCTTCCTGTGAAGCTCATCTGGGCTGGAGTGGAAGAACTGGGCAGTTGTATAAAGAAATGACTGCATGAGACTCTTAAAGAGCCTAGATTTGTTCAGAGATCGTAAATGGGTTCTAACCCTTTAAGAGGGAATTCTAATGTGCAAATTTTAAGGTTTTATATTTTTGTTAGCTGTGGTTTGAAGTCCTGTTTTTCCACTCTCTAAATATCTGGTTCCAGCATCCCTATAAACATACATTGGGAAGCCGTCTGCTACTGATCATAGTTTCCCAAACAGGAAAAACTGTCACAGGTGCTGCAAGCTCAGTTAGATGTGCCAGTTATCAGCCAATTTTTTCCACATACAGCTGACCCTTATCACAGCCTGTGAGCAGAAGCACTGCAATACCTCACCCTCGGAGACAAGACTCCAAGATGTACCTTGAACGGTGGTCTCCAGTGTCAGCCTGTTCAGGGGCCCGGTAGACAAATGCTGTGATTATTTTCTGGTCTTCATAGCACCACGTGGAAGAGCTCTTGAGCCCATTTATTTAGACATAAGATGCAAAGGGCCAGATGTGCAATACCCCGTGCAGTGTAGCACGCAAGCCTCGACATGGTACATCTTTTCCAGTCCAGTAGGATTATGTTTTTCCACTGCAAACCTGAGGGGAGCTTCTCTGATTCAGGCACTAGTGTCATCCTGAAAATCTCATCTTAAGGCACTGTTGGCTGTAAAACTTCTTTCCCTGTTGCCATGAAAAATGGATGTCACTCAACGGGATAGAAGGCAGCTCAGTTCCACCATTTTAACAATCTTGTTACTCCTTTGTTTCCTCCAAAACCGTGTTTGCCTGTAGTTAAGCATAATGATTAGGACTCTGAAACCTACTTAGTCATTTTGCATCCTTTAAAAATCTTTCAAAGCTCCTAAGATTCTTCTTATTTTCCTAATTACCAACAAATAATGTCCCAGAATGCCTTCCTGCCTTTCTGATGACTCTTTTCAGCTACATCTCACTTCAGATGAGCTTTATTTGAAATTTCCAGAACAGACAATTTTTGGAGATGCAGCAAGTCAAAAAGTGCTACGAGATTCTTCAAAACGCAATTAACACCTATTTATCCTGAGTATCGGATCTTACAAGTGGCTTTACCCAAGCACTCTCAAATTTGGGCCAATGGCTAATGAGAAATATCTGCAATATCTGAAAAATAAACAAGTGTATGTTGTGTTAGGAATTTCTTTCGGTTTTATATTCTGGGATTGTGGGTTTTGCATTTGGGTTTTGGGGTGGTTTTTTTTAGTTTGCTTGGTTGTTGTTGTGGGGTTTTTTGAAGGATCTAAAGACTAGAGGTGGAATTGAGAATCCTGGAAGGAAAGCAGGGATCCAAATAGTGAATGATTAAATCTTCCTCTCATTTTTTCATTTTTCTATAACAGAACATAATCTAAGAAATTGAAAATCACTGTGTTTTGATTTCTTGAAAGGAATATGGTATAGGATCAAAGCAACAAATCTCACTGAAATGTTTTCCCTGTAATTAGAAGAAAATCTCAAATGCATGGCTTCTCTCACCTAAAAAAACAGATTACAAACACCAAAGCATCTTAATTGTGCAATTTTCTTCAGATACAGCGCTTTTAGTCCTGCTGTATTTTCCATTCACCTATAGAGAGGCAGCCTGACAGGACTGCTGTGTGCAGCTATTAGGTTTAATTGCCATGGCTTTACTCTGCTTTTCTTTAACCAGGAGAATCATGTTTGTGGCTAAAAATAGAGCCATTCTTTTCTGATGTAGATACAACATCTCTAGGAGCTTAACATGTTGCTTACTGTTCACCAGCAGAATAGTGATTTATAAAATACAAGGGAGCAACTCAGCTGAGGAATTGTTTTAGATGGTCGAGCCATATTGCTGTGCTTTTAATTTTTAATCTGTACTCCTTCTCCTCTTCAGCCCTCATTTCCTGTTTCTAGTTTTCATTTAAGAGGAATTTTTTGCAAATTACACATGTTGATGTACTGGAAGGAACAATGTGGGCATCACTTATCATAAATGCTCAGACATAATTAGAGGATTACTGTCCTGTGTAAATAATAGAGGACAGCCCATAGTGTGGAGGCAAAGAAAACCGTGAACAGCCAGCACGGGTTTAGGAAGGGCAGGTCCTGCCTGACCAACTTAATCTCCTTTAACGACCAGGTGACCCACCTGGTGGATGAGGGGAAGGCTGTGGATGTAATCTACCTGAACTTCAGCAAAGCCTTTGACACCGTCTCCCACGGCTAGAAAAGCTGGCAGCCCATGGCTTAAACCGGTGAACTCTCCACTGGGTTAAGAACTGGCTGATGGCCGGGCCCAGAGAGTGCTGGTGGACGGGGCTGCATCCAGTTGGCAGCCAGTCATTAGTGGTGTCCCCCAGGGATCAGTGTTGGGCCCAGTTCTGTTTAATACCTTTATCAATGATCTGGATAAGGGGATTGAGTCCACCATCAGCAGATTTGCAGATGACACCAAGCTGGGTTGGAATATTGATCTGCTGGGGAGTAGGAAGGTTCTGCAGAGGGATCTCAACAAGCTGAATAGATGGGCTGAGACCAGCAGCATGAGGTTCAACAAGACTAAGTGACAGATCCTACACTTTGGCCACAACAACCCCCATGCTACAGGCTAGGGGCAGAGCGGCTGGAAAGTGGCCCAGTGGAAAAGGACCTGGAGGTGCTGGTTGACAGCAGCTGGATATGAGCCAGCAGTGTGTCCAGGTGGCCAAGAAGGCCAATGGCATCCTGGCCTGGATCAGGAATAGTGTGGCCAGCAGGACCAGGGAAGTGATTCTTCCCCTGCACTTGGCACTGGTGAGGCCACACCTTGACTGCTGTGTCCAGTTCTAAGACCCTCAATTTAGGAAGGCTGTTGAGGTGCTCGAGCATGTTCAAAGAAGGGCAGCCAGGCTGGTGAAGGGTCTGGAATGCCTGTCCTATGAGGAGTGGCTCACAGAACTGGGGCTGTTTAGCCTGGAGAAAAGGAGGCTCAAGGGTGACCTTATTGCTCTCTACAACCACCTGAAAGGAGGTTGTAGCTGGGTGGGGATTGGCCTCTTCTCCCTGGCAACCAGTGGCAGGACAAGAGGACATAGTCTTAGGCTGTACCAGGGGAGGTTTAGGTTGGGCATTAGGAAGCAATTCTTCACAGAAGGCTGATTAGATATTGGAATAGGCTGCCCAGGGAGGTGGTGGAGTCACTGTCCCTGGGGGTGTTTAAGGAAAGATTGGATGTGGCGCTTAGTGCCATGGTCTAGTTGATATGGTGGTGTTTGGTCATAGGTTGGACTTCATCTCAGAAGTAAAGTTCCAACATAATTGATTCTGTAATTCTGTGAACAGTGGTGCCCTGTCTCATGCCCCTGAATGGAAGACAAGCCTTGTCCATTCACCACTTCAAAACTGAGTAGTCTGGGCCAGCTACCTATAGCCAACTACATCTATCACAGTTGACAGGATATTTCTCCCCTGATTTCGTCGAAGTGAACTCAGGGTTACTATGCAGCTAACATACACTTACTGAAAGTAAAGTAAAATTTGCTAGCAGCACTGCTAAGTCAATCACCACCTGTCAAATGTTTTTTCTTTCTGTTTGTTATGGTAAATTAATTATCATTTCAAACAGCTAGACTTTTTCTCTGAATTCTTGTTCATATAATGTGCTTGATCTCTTCTTGCAAGCTGGAGCATGCTAGGAAAAGAATTACTTTGGATATTTACTAGAATATAAATCCGGTAGTATAATGTGCAGAAAATAATTTGTTAAAACTCCTCGGGGGATCTCTGTGGCCTGGTTCTCAAAGATAATAGAAGTATCAGTATTTTCATCTTAGATATCGAAGATTTGGGCTGACCTATGGGCTACTCATAAGTAACACAAAAAGTCTTTTTTTTTTGTTGGGATATATAGGTATGTATCTATATAGTTTTAAAATAAAATTTTCAGCGCTGGTGAAGGGAGCAGAAGCCCTGAGGGTTGCAGTCTCCTGTTTATGCACAGCACAGGTGACAGCAGTCAGTCCTGTGCCAGGACAGGAGGCAGCCCAAGGAGCCCAATTCAGACAAGGCAACAGTTGTTTGTTGATCACCCTGTCAGTTGTGTAAGTACACCATAACAAACAGCTAGCTTGGAAACAGTATTCAGGAGAGTGGCACTCTTGTCTCAAGGTACAATTCAGTCATTTCTGCTTGAGAATTATATCATTAGCTCTTATATACTCAGCTGAGTAGTATGTGTTTTCCAGAGGTCTTATTAACTGAGGTTATCTTGCTCTTCTGAGAGAGTTTTTACCCTCCTACATTACTCCAATGCCAGCAAACAACCCTTGAAATCCAGAATATAATTCACATTCAGCATTTCATCTGTGGATTTTCAAGTTTTAGTGTAAGACAGTAACATTAGCATCCTGAAAAGCAGCATAATTGCACAGGAGGTGGAGAGCCAGGCTGAGATGTGCTCACAATCTCATTTCAGAATCCCAGGTCTCCTGGAGTGCTAGCCAGGGGAACTGGAGGGGGTTGCTGTATTATCGCTCTCCCTAGACTGGATAGAAAATTGCACCTATCTTGTCACCAATGCAAAATTCTCCCCAGCCCCCTGGGGAAATATAATTCTGTTTATGTTTGGAGGAAGAAATATCTGAGGGCGAAGTTGTAATTTATTGTCTATGACTTCGGCCTCCCAGCTGAGCTTCCTCACAAGGGTGTAATTTACATCTTACTCACCAGCTCAATTTGGTGTATCTTCAGCCTGGAGCATGCATGTTGTGCCCTCTGGTTCCATGTGATCTCTGCCCAGGTGTAAAGTTAGGAATGTACCAAAATGTTCTGAACAATGTGTATTTATTTAGCAAAGCTTAAAAAAATAGATTCTTTATCAGGTCTCAACATTTGTGCCTTAACTGTGTTTGTGATGTGCTCTTCAAGACTTCATCAAGGGGAATGAAGTATCTTATGTAAGCTGTGAACCACACTTGATAGGGGACTGACTGTCTAGCTCTTGTAACCTATGCTGGATTTAGTCTCACTGGAGATACTCAAGAACTATCTGGATGCAATCCTGTGCTCTAGGATGATCCTGCTTGAGGAGGGAGGTTGGAACAGATGACCTCAGTGGGGTTCCTTTCCAACCTTATCCATGCTGTGATCCTGTGATTCTGGGACCCTTTCATGCTCTTCTTAAAACTAAACAGATTTAAAGGTGTCTAAAAGGCAGCTCGTCAGCCAGTTAGCACATTACATCAGTAGGAATGGTAACTGTTATTGGTTACTTCATGTTTCTAGAGAGTGTCTACAGATCTTCATTTTGCAGCTATTGCAATTACACTAATTATACAGATAAATACACCAGGCACTAGTATACAGATTTCTTTTTGTTTGAAGAATGCACATACTAGTGGGATATTTTCAAAACAAAATAAGCCATTTTGAACTGTATAAGTTAATTTAATCAATAGACCTTGCCTATGAAGCTTAGTATTTTGGTCTTGTTTATAAACAAGGATATCTTGGAGTACGCTCATTACTCCCATGAAGCCTCCCTACAGTGAAGAGGAAGTGAAGTTTTATTTGCTTAGATTTTTTAAAAGTTTTCAATTAATTTAAGCCAAAACAAAGTATCTGTAGACATATTTGGGTAGAAATGCTCTTCAGATCCCCTTTTTATGCTCCCAGATATTGCAGTCAATGAACAGCAAACATCTCTAAAGTTTGGTGCACTGGTTGGTACCTTTGTCTCCAAACAGCTAAGGAGAATGGGCACAAATTACAAATCCAAGTGGCTCCCTCCCTCTCATCTAACTTCCAGAAACAGGGGAGCATACCCCAAGTTGCAAGTAGAGAAGTCTGCTGAGCTTAGCATGGGCAGAAGGAAGGACTTCACAGTAGTCTCCTCTTGCTTCCTTTCATGTTTGCCCTTCAAAATGTCCACCTCTCTGTCAAGAATGGGAGGAGCAGCAAAAGGAGTGTGCAAAGATCATGGAGAGGGACTAGACTGAGGCTGCAAAGAAGCAGGATGAGCAAATGGTTGACAGTGGTCCAGCAGGTGGTCATCTGAAACGAACTGGCATTTCTCTCCATCAGAACCCTGTATTAAATAATCATGTCACAACAGATAGAAAAAAAACAAACCACCAAAAAAAACAAACACCCCCCCTCTCCAAGTTTCAGATGTGCTGAATGTGATTAGAAAGGTTTCTTCAGCACTGGCTATATTAAGAAAAGCTACCATGCTTACATTTCTTCCTTTCCATAATTGGTACCAAAAAATTCCCTTTTGTTCATGTGATAGTTAAATCTTCTCATGAGTTCTCTAGCCTAGAGATCTCTGAATGAGATCTATTGTCAGTATGTTTTTATTTGATCTTTGGTGTCATTTGGATCCAAAGGTTTTGGTTTTCTTGATCAAGATTCAATGATACGTAGATAAATACGTAGCCCCAGGATTGCCTTTCTATTCATATTCTGTGTTTGTTTAAGGTTACAACTCATTTTATTTCTTCTCCTTCTGCTTGTAATTGCTAATATACATATGCATATCTACAGTAATTTTCTAAAACATGTCCTTGTGTGGTCCAAGCTTACTTCTGTGTCCTGTAGCAACACTGCCTTTCCTTTTCTGTTTTTCCTCATGCATTCTCATTTTTCCTTCTTCTTTTAAGTACAGACACTCAAGCATTTTATTTTTTTGTTTGTTTTTTGCAGTAGTTTTGGATTTAAAACTCTCACAAATCCCTGCACTTCCCCGTTTTCTTCCATCACATTTGTTTTGTGCTTTACATCTTCCGGAAACTGCTACGTATTTCCTGGTCATTTTTGTATTTTATGAGATTGCTCTCTACCCCTCTGCAAAGAGAGTTGTCCTCATCTTCCTCACCCTCTGCTATTGAAACAAAAATCCACACACATTTTTTGATGCAGATAAGGTTTCAGGATCCCTGTAACCCATTTCTTCTGGAATGCCAGTGACAGACCTCTACATTTTAGTGCTCTCCAGTACATTGAGAGGATTATGGGATATGAACAATTGACTATTATTTTAATATGCAAAGATGACAGTATATCAGTAGAATTGGTTGTAATTGTATTTCTTCCCAAACATCCTTTTGCATCTCAATATCTCTTTTGGGGCATAAACTGTACAGAATGAAGACTGTATTCATGTCTGTTCTCTACAGTAGCTACCAAATACAGCCCAACCTAAATATTCATGTGCTGTGTTAAACAGTGCTGTTTAATAATAATAAAAGCAAACTTTTTGTAGCACTAAATACAATTTCAATTTACCATTACTGCTTGCTGTTGTTTTGCCTCCCTGTTTTGTGGGGTTTTTTCTGCCTGTTGCCATTTAAAACAAGGAACACAGACTGTGGGGACGGATGTTAACATGCAAATTCAAAGGGAAAGTCACTTGATCTGTTTAACATTACGAATTGATGCTTTAAAAATTATCTGCTTCAGTGCTAATTTTACCTTGTGATGAAAGTTAGGCTTTAAATATACAAAACACAGTGAGAGCGCACTAGCCACTATCAGTAGCCTGGAAAAGTTGTCTTGTTTGCCTCAGAATAATTGCATGACCTGCCTCTCAAAGCCAGGTCTGTTTAGTTACCAGAATACCTAGAAACACAAGAGAATGCTGCAGAAACTGGCCAGTGGTTTAGCTGAGCTGTAGCTCATAGCTTCCCTCCTGAAGCTTGGAGAGAGCTTGAAGAAAAGGTAGTGACCTTTTAGTTCACTAACATTTTTAGACCTGTATACAAGTAGGAGCAGAGAAACTACTGTTCCAAGATTCTGCTGGAAAATGACAGCTGAGTCCAAAAGACTTACAAGACAAAATTGCTATCGGGTAAATAATGTGTGACATGCTAGGGAACAATCTGTGGAGGGCTTTACAAGGTATGTGGTAACATACCTTATAAAGTACATTTTTCATTCTCTCCAATATGTATTAATCAGTACATGTTCTATATTGATTAATAAGATTAATAAGAGAAAGACAACTTCTAAATTCTGCAAAGCAAGGGCAGCAGAATATTGACTTGTAGAAAGCCAAACAAGCTCCATCCTCCTCCTCGCCCTCCAGTAGTATTTACGCATAATGGATTTCTTTAGACAGTCCAGATTTTGTGGTTTTGAGAATGAAACCTCTGTGGACTGTGCCACTACTACAAGAAAGAGAGAGTTCAGTATGTATTCGAATAAAGCTGTAGACTTTAGCAAAGTCTTACTTAAGTAAAAAATAGCAATTGTAGCCTATTCTAATTACATTATGCACACTCCAACAACTGATAGCCATTGACCTGTATGGAACATTTCCAGTTACAAACTGATTAAAACTGCTTCAGGCAATCATTCTGTTTTATGGGGGAGCACTGATGCCTGATGTAATGACCTGACCAATGCTAAGTGAATGCAAAGCCCTCTAAGCGGAGTGGTACAAATATAGACAGCCAAAAGGCCATGCACTGTATGCTTATCGGCTGTGAATGCTGAGAGCAGGTTTCACAGCCATGAATAATCCTCAGCTGGCTAGTCATCCTCAGAACACATTCCCATGTAGCTGAATGTACAGCAGCTAATTTATTTCTGGGCTGAACTGGATATGTTTTATTCAAACACATCTTAGTTTCCTGGCTAGTGCAAGAAGTTGTGTTTTATTTCTTACGTGAATTTGGTAAGTGGGTGAAAAGCATCAGTGAAAAGTCATTCTCTCCTGATGCCTGTTGAAGCACTTCACATCTTCCTCCAGTCCTGCTCTAGTCCTGGGTTAAAAAAAGCCGAAAATTTGGGGATCCCACTTTCTGGTATATGTTGCTGTAAACAAAAGGTGTGTCCCCTTTCCTGCCAGTAGTCCTTGAGGAGTTTTATGTAAAATTTAGGTATTTACATAATTAGGGTACACATTTAAGGGCCACTAAACGTGAGAATGTAATTGTGTTTGACATACTGTAGAGCCCTAAAGGCTTTAGAAACTTAGATTTGCTGTATCTGAATAATGTAGTTGTCATAAATTGATGTTACCCTTCCTGTATCTACATTTGACAATATAAACGAAAAACTACAATATGCTACATGTCACAGAAGTAAGCATTTGTCCAGGTTACTTTGGTTCTTTACAGTCAGTCTTCTATATGACATCAAGGTGATGTGTGACTTGCCCCACACCAAAGCTGACCTGAATGGTTAGAATTACTGCATTTCTAAAATATCCTTTTAATTCTCTCAATTTGATTCAAGATGATGAAGGTACTAAAATTCAGACTTTTGATGCTTGCTGTTATGCATTGCTAAATAACTTTTCCCCGTGATTTTCTTACCAAATTAGGAAAAAAAAAAAAGTAAGATTAACAAATCTAGATAGTTTTAATATTAAAAATAGACCTATAATGAGGAATTATCCCTTTTTAGTGTTTTATATTAATAAAAGGAAAAATTTTTGCTTGAATTTTCCAGACACTAATTATTCTTCTTGGGAAGGAGAAAATTGTTAACAATGGTCAGGTTTTGGTGAGTGTCTCAAAATCCAGCAAAGGTAAGTGAGAAGGAGGCAGACAAGCATATCAGTAACAATGATGAAGAGTCTGACATTGTTTGCAGTGCAATAGTTTCTATACTTCCAAGTTCAATATAAATCAGATCAAGTCCCTTAGCTCACTAATCCTTTCAAACCACTTACATTACAGGTTGCTGCTGTGGCTGATCTCAAAAGCAGGAAAGCAAGGCAAAGGCATGAATGGCAGGAGAGGAAAATTTAAGGAATTTCAGAGCTGTTGTGAAACAGTCAGGAGAAAAAGTTTCTCTCTCTCTCTCTGTTTTCTGTAATATCCTCATCTGTCTTCCTTTACTTGACAAGACCAGCTTGGGTTTTATTTAGGTTAAAGGAGCATATACACATTTGGTTGTAGAGTCTAATAGATGGTAAAGTCCCAATCTAAATAAATGGAGAAATTCAAGCCTGTACAGAGGTTTTGGAATGGGACAGAGTCCATTTCCCATGCTTGTTCAGTCACAACAGATGAAACAGTTTATGTGTGTCACATAAACTCTTTAAGTTTGCTTTTTTTTTTTCTTTTTTTTTTCTCTGCAAGAGGGTTCTGGTCTGTTGCTATAACAACTCCATGGCATCATCGAAGTACCAGAGACAAATGACTAATTCTGACCACGAAGCCCCAGTTCATCCTCTTTCCCTGTGCCCTGTGTATTCTTTCAACACTCATTTTATGTAACATGCACCAAGGATTCACACGGACCTCCACACAAATTAAAGTTTCCACTGCAGAGTACTCAGCATAACTGTACATCCTTCACAGCTTTTCTGTGTTGCTAGTTGATGGCTATTAGAGGGAAGGTGTTCGGCATATGTTTTTAAACAAATGAAATAAACAGCCTACATTTGCGCTGGGAAATTTAATTATTATGGAAATTGTTGTAAATTTGTTTCTTCTATATCTGAAGTTATCTGGGCAATACCTAATCTGTCCGTAATTAAATCCACAAACAAGAGAGTGTGAGGTGCAGGATTATGCAAGACTCGTGCTTAGGATTTACTATGACTGTGTCATTGGAAAACAACCAGTGAAGTAACGTTTCCATGGCTGAAAGTGGTACATCTTTTTCTTTGGAGAATCTATTTTAGATTCCATAAGTACTATATTTCACTGCAGCAACTGGGAGATCAAGAAGACTTAGCTTTTCAGAATTACAGAATTCAAAATTACTTTCCTTCTGTCTTGTACTGAGAGTAGTTCAAAGTGTATCTTTCTGCTTCTTTTATTGTGATTATATTTAAAACATTGGAAATTGGTGGTAGTATTAACTGTTGTCTTATTAGCATCCTTTCTAATGGATAGTTTATAGCTGATTCGATTAATCCTGGTTGGAAATTGAAAAGATGTAACTTGGTGTAGATGCTGCCATGGGCTATCTCCCATATATTTTGGTACTGGAACAGAGAAAGAGGCAGAGCAAGACCTGTGTGGCTCTTGCTCTCCCACACAAGTATGAGTGGGGAAGATATTGTGTATGGAAGTCCAGTTCTAGCCTTCCCAGGCATCTGGCTCACGGAGCACAGGAGAAGCAGCAAGAAGCAGATGCGTACTGCAGGTCCCTTGCTGCTGAGACTCACTGTTCTCTTCACTTGGAGATGATATGTAGGAATGTTTCCTGAGACTGTAACAACTACCTTATGCGCAGACCATGAAAAAAGGCAAAGCGTGGTTCTGAAGTACCATCTTGGCATTTCCAAAATATTGGTATTTATCAGTTCTGTTGCTAAATTTTTATAAAAATGGTTAATTCTGATGTTGTCTTTATTTTCACAAGTGACCTATGTTTTTTCATGTTTTTCTGTACTAAGAGGTACTGTGTTAAGATCTTGAGTTTTGAAGAAAAAGGAAATAGGAATAAAAGGCAAAACTATCACCCATTTAGCATGACTAATCTAAGCAGAAAAATGTTCACTTAGAATTTTACAGTTTTCTGATTATAAATCATATCCATGTAAACAAATCAAAGTTTTTGCTTAAAAGCATATTGTTTCTGACCATATACTTCACACACTTCTATAAAAATTATTTCAAGTCCTGCTTAGCTGTACTGGTTTTGCCTTATGTCCCTGTTGGAGTAGCTGACCACAAAGAAATAACAACATTACACTTCTCAGTTAATGCCTAAAACATAGAAAGTTCTGCCTCCAGGTTTGTTTGCATTTGCTTGTTTGGTTGGTTTGGTTTTCCCTGATACTCTTTATGATTGGGTCATGAACACTGACATGTATTTGACTCTGATTTGCCTGAAGACTTCAGTTTGATCTCCAGATGCTTGAAAAAGTCTATCTGGCATCAGTACAGCAAGCCTTCTGATGTTAACCTTTTTTCCTAGGGAGGTAAAATTGCATGCTCATTCCTAGTATCATCTGCTGGTATTTATGCTGGTCTTCGTTTTCTTTTTGTGTTTGAAAACATAGGTAGAATTCAGATTCAATTTCTTGGATTGCTGTCCCTGCCCGTAGATGCTTTGATGCAACCTGTGCCACCTGCATTTTTTTTTTGGCAATGTTCCAGATGTGTGTCTGCCAGCCCCTTCTGTGCCCTGCAGACAGCCTGGGAACCCTGTGCAAGGGGGCAGAAGCACAGGAGTGATCAGGCCTATGTATGACTTACCCTTGGGGGCTCTTTCAGGACTGCCCTGCACTGTGACATATACATGCCATGCATAGTTCCTTTTCAGATGAAGCAACTTGCTCTAAGTCCTGGGTCTTGGCTCCTGCCTTCCGTCCCACCTTCCCTCTCCCCATCTCTCAATCTCTTGGCAGCCACCAGAAGAGATCAACTTGGTGCTGAACCTGTTGCAAGCCAAAGTCCTTTAGAAAGTCTGTACTACAGCTTTGCTTGGGGCCTCTTTCATGCTTGTCTTTTGTAACAGAGAGGTATCCTTCTGGTGCATTTATCTTGTACAAGTTTCCCAGGAAAACATACTCAGGAATGCCAGGAATGTCTTCTCCCAGTTTCTAAAGGAGACTCCTTTAGAAGGACAGGCTTATTTTTATTTCTTCTCACTAGATTTCTTCAAGAGAATGAATGCAGATATTACATTATGGTCCTACTTTGTGCCAGCATTAAATTATATTGCCTTTTTGAAATCCCAAAAGTTTGATCAACAGTTCTTCAATAATTATTGGAAAAAATAATTATATGTAAAATTTCCTTAGTTAGACAATAATTTGCATGGAATAGGATTTTGTCCTTCTGTTTAAAGCCTTGTCTCTTATAGTTCTTCTGCTCTCCATCCAGTATTCCTTACCTTGAGTTTTAATGACTGTAAAATAAGTGATGTCTGACAGATACATTTCTGCTGTTCATTTGCTCAATTAATTTGATGTAGAATTAATGAGAATAACTGAATCTTTTACTGCTGTTCTTGTTGACTCTGCTTTCTAAGTTTCCAAAGATTACTTCTGTACACAGGAGATGAACACAATTTAAAGACTCTATATTCTCAAGATACAAATACATTTACTTGAATACTTAAGCTTACATCTTTTATTGTTTTAGGTCATAAAATAGGTAACAACTCTAATATTAGTATAATTAAGTTATATTTTTATTCCTCTTTGTACTTGGAAAAAGCTAGAGTGCTTGATTGAGAAGCACAAGTGCCAGTTATGTAATTCTAAAGGACAAATTCTACACCAGCAAGATTAATTCTTGAAGATACTGTTTCTAGCTGGTCATTTCCTGTACATATAGAGATATTGGGAACTGATATGTGAACTACTTACTCAAGGTGAAAATCCTGCCCTCTTTGAAGACTTTGGCATTGAGCCGTTCAGGAAAGTAACTATTTACCCTATCAGTGCATATATTTTCAAACATTGTTTGTCTAGATGTGTTTACAGCTTTGAGAGTTGAAATTCCCATTCTGTTAATCTACTCTGAGGAGGTCTGGGTGGAAAAGTTGGCAATGAACATCATAGAGAAGGGCTGAAAAGGAGCTGAATCAGTTAAGTGTTTCTTGTCATCTTATATCTCATTTCTCTTTTGACTCATTTATAAAGAAAAAAGGAAGCAGCATGGGACGTCTTCTGTGACTAAATTAACAAAATAGAACAGAAAGTGGGAGAATTTATGCAGGAGGCATGAAATTTGTTTAACATCAGAATTTGCGGGCCATACTTTTGTCTGCTACTTCTGACTTGGTCAGCTATTTCAGTCTAATGTCTTTGCAACTTTTGGTCATCTATTTTCTTTTTTTCTTTTTTTTTTTTTTAATTTTTTTTTTAATCTTTGTTAATTTTGTAGTAGGGAGGGTTGGTGTCCTTGGCTCAATCACAGGTAGTCAGTGTTCCTTTGGGTGTTGCAGTTATTCTGTCTGGCATCCAGGTACAGTCCCAGGAAGGGAGTGGGTCATCTGGTAGTCACGTGTCCCATCTGCAATCTTGTGCAGAAATTTTTGCGATCCAAGAGGAGTAGATTTGTATGTCTTGGTAACTCAGCCCTGCTCACAGGTACTAAAGGGAAATGTGAATCCTCTTCCAGGGGAGCTGAAGGCATCGCTACAGAATGTTGTGAAGCACAGGACTAGATAACGTCAAGCTCTCACAGAGCCACCAGAGTGCAGAAATTCCGTAGGCTCCGGGAAGATTAATTTTACTGCCAGAGATACATTCACCTCTATATATTTACACCTATTGTAATAAATTGCTTGGCAGACAGGTTTTTTCCCCCACATTATGCCTCTAATATGGAAATACATGCTTGGCTTTGTGATTACTAAGTCCTTCACATCAAGATTTAATTTCTCAGTGGAAATAAAAATAAAGCTAGGTTGGGCTTAGTGTCTGATTTTGAGTCAAATTTTTTTTTTATAATGTTAATTATTTTATGGCTGAAAAGCAGCCCAGTGGAAATGGGCTGGGGCTGCTGGTTGACAGCTGGCTGAACATGAGCCAGCAATGTGCCCAGGTGACCAGGAAGGTGAGTGGCATCCTGGCTTGTATCAGGATTAGTGTGGCCAGCAGGGCAGTGATTGTCTCTTTGCGCTCAGGTTGTTAAGGCCACACCTCAAGTGCTGTGTCCAGTTCTGGGCTCCTCAATTCAGGAATGAAATTGAGGTGCTGGAGCAGGTCCAGAGATGGGCAATGGTGCTGGTGAAGGGTGTAGAGAGTAAGTCCTGTGAGGAGAGGCTGAGGGAGCTGGGGTTATTCAGCCTGGAGAAAAGGAGGCTCAGGGGTGACCTTACAGCTCTTTACAACCACCTGAAAGGAGGTTGTAGCCAGATGGGGGTTGGCCTCTTCTCCCTGGCAGCTAGTGACAGGACAAGAGGACATAACCTCAGGATGCACCAAGGAAGGTTCAGGTTGGACATCAGGAATAATTTCTTTACAGAAATGGTTGTTAAGTATTGGAACAGGTTGCCCATGAGGTGCTGGAGTCACCATCTCTGGAGGTGTTCAAGAAATGACAGGACATGACAGTGTTGTGGTCTAATTGATCATCTACAGTTGAACTTAATATCTTGGAGGTCTTTTCCAACCTAAAAGATTCTGTGATCCTTGTTTGTTCACTTACCCACTTTTTCGCTGCAGTAAAGAAAAACAAATGGACAAACAAACAAAAAAAAGAGTTTCTCATAAATATTAAATTAGAGCTTTAAATAGTCTAACAAAATTAGGCTACTGCTTGTAAGTAGAAATGATTTGTTTACAACTTTGGGATTGGAATTTAGAGTGTATATGTAAGATGACAGCCACACACCAATGCTTGTCCAGTAGTCTTTGAGTCCGTCTGCCAAGTGTAATTGCCAAAACCAATTCTAGTGGAAGTGGGTGTGTTATTTCTTGCTTTATTTCTACAACAAAATGTGTTGTGAAATATCTATAGATACACAATGCTGTACCCGAAGAAGTTAGTTATTTGTTTACTTTCTTGAGTGGTAAGTAGACAATCCTTCCTGTTAAACAACATTTAGAGGCAGCAGGAGGCAGTGAAAGATAAACCTTTTTCTAAGGCTATTATAAACAAATATCAACTCTTCAGCTCTAGACATGTAAGGAGAGGATGAAATGGACAAGATTTGCTTGTAATTATGCGGTGAAAATTTGAATAGCGAATCGAAAACTGCATTTGCAATAGACACTTGATTCAGATTCTATGGTATTTAGTTCGGAGATGGCTTTGTTTCAAGCCTAGTTAGTCCAAGCTGAGCAACTTGCCTGTGAAATCTGCGTTGGGGTTCATATGAGGCAGCTAAATGTTGAGTGCATTTGTCCTAGGTTGCATATTCATTCAATGGAAAGGGAAATGCCCCTCCAGAGACTTCATCTTGCCTAAGATCTAAATATCCTTCTCCACTGGCCTGCGGCAATTATGTATCTCACTCATGTAAATGCTTAAAATACAGCAGGATGAACCTGGGCCTAAGGACTTAATGGTCTCTGAAGAACTAATAGCTGTTTTCTTTTTCTTGTTCCTGTCATTCATGAAAAAGAAAATGTGGTCGTCATATAGCCTGAATATAGAATCACTATTCCTACAACAAATACAAGTTTGGCGTTGTTTCAGGTGTTTATTATAGAGTGTAGTATTTCTCTCCTTGGAAGCTTTCACCTCTTTAATGCCCATTAATATGTGGTATTAGTGGCTTTGAAGGAGTTTTTCAGTGATCACAAGAGTTCAGAATATGGAAGCTGTAACTCAAATATGCAATCACATCTTTCTACTGAGAAATGGTCGTGTGCATCTCTGCTCAGGAGGGGTCCAGGGCTGGAGAGTTAAGAATGTGATAGACTAGCACTAAAATACAGACTATCCTGGGTAAGCTTCTCAAGGGGTACCATTCCTGTTGTCATACAACGTTAACTTGAGTTTGTTTTCGTTGCCTTCACTGCATGGTGTCTCAAATGATGAACTTTGTTATATTTTTATAAGAAAAAAATTAGAAGGGGAGAGATGGAGTAAGGAGAGGTGATGTTAGGGAAAGGGAGGGGAAGGAGAAGGAAAAGGAAAAGAAAAAGGCAAGTGTAAAGGAAAAGAAGCAGTGACTTGGAGTGGGGAATTTTTAGTTATTATTAACTAGTCAGCGAGCTACTAGAAGGTTCAGAAAATGGTGTTTTCATCTGGTTGCCTGAAGTTGGCAAACATTTAGTCTTCTTATGTCAAAGTACCCAGTAGAGTGAAAATGTTGTTTATCGTAAAAGATGTGAGATGGGTTACTGTATTGCAAGATCACATACTGGTGTTTGGGTGCCAGGTTCTAAGAGCTCTGAAACAGCAAAACCTTGAGCACTAAATGAGTGTATTATAAGTAACACACTGAAAGACACTATGTTATGGACTAGAATTATTTTGTAAAGAGCCACCGAAAAAATCTTTAGAGATCCTTGTAAAATAAATGCCATTTATTTTGTTCATGCAAGGAAAAAACCACAAAATTATCTAATTTCTGAGTTAATTTATCTCATAATCAGTATTCACATTCCTAGATTTGGACAGGTTTTCTTATATTTGTAATATTTGTATTTCAGAGCAAATATGCTTCCATGACTACTTTAGAGATTTTAGGGGAAAAAACTATTTAGTTTTTATGTATATATTCTTTCAAGCAATGTATACACACAAACATTAGAGCACCAATGCAAGGATTATAGTTCTAGCTGAATATATGTTAAATTCTTACAGAGTATAAGTAAGCCATGTCTGTTGGGTAGAATTGTCGTACTTTCGTTTATAATTTGTTGTGCTGTCTCTTCATTAAGAGTAAAAAAGGGACTTAAATATCCTACTGGTCATTGCCACTGATTTCCCATCCTGTTTGTATATGTTGTCATTTGTTTTGTGAAAAACAAAGGAAGAGCTTGTACTGGTATCAGGAGTAAGTGGTTTACATAACTTACTACTAGTCTCACTATTCTTAGCTGTTGTCACATCAGCATTGTATACCAGTAAAATACATTTTGGTTCCAAAGCTATTTGGCATTTAGATACTCCTCTTTTTATTCTTGTCCTCCTTTTGGTGAGCTCTTGGGCTTTATGTACTGCCAGTGAGACCAACATCAGCAGCAACATACTGCTGAGAACAGTATGAATATTAAAATGTTATTCTAAGACAATAAAAATGTTCTGAAATATTTTTTCTGCAGCTAAAACAGTTTCTTTTCTGCAGACTCTCTGAGTGTTTACTAAGGCCTGTCAGTCCACAGGCTATCAGAGATGGGTGCAAATATGTGTGGGAGTACAGAAGGAAAAGTACGAAGTGTTTTTGTCAGAGGGAAAATTGTTTGGCAGGAACAAACTCTTTGAATTAGTGCCAGCCAGATTATATTGGTAGCAAGAGATCACATCATAGTCCAAAGCTACCAAAGAGGACAGATGCAAAAAAGGAATATGTTTATCTCATGTTTATGGGTATGCAAGTGGTGTGTACTTGTGTACATGAAATATCCTCAGAAGCATCAGAGTGGCTGCCTGTGCAGTTTTAGGTTGCTTCTCTTTAGCAGACACTCTAGTTTCTTTAATGCAATTTTTTTGTTTATCTAAGTAAGTAAGATTACTTTTTGATCAAGTTTGCTGTAATAATTGTATTGACCTGATTTAATTGAACAAGCAGACAAGCAGATAACAGTTAACAAAGTTGTTACATCCTGTTGCATACCTTCATTCTGCGGTTGCTAATACTGCAGATTTATGCTGGTGACAAAGTAAAAAGGTGAGCAATAACAAATGCAAATATATTGTATCTGTAGTGCACAATATAAATGGTGTTACCTTTTTTTGAATAAGAAATACAATAATGTCTGCATAGCAGGCTGACAGCTCTACTGCCCTCAGCTATTAAATACATCTCCTTAGCTTTAGCCAAGTTGTATCATTGCTTTTATACAGATACTCATTGTGTCAGCTGACATTTTACTGCTTTTTGTTTTTTGCAGCCTGAAATGGCAGTCGCTTATTCTGAAAAAGAAGAGGTGTTTTCACCTGCTACCCCCAGCAAATGCATTAAGCTGAAGATGCTTGCTATTTCTTTTTTTAAATTAATTTCATTTGTTAAGATAATACAATTTTCTATGAGCATGAAATAAACAAATCTTGGATTTTACCACATACTTCAGTTAGTTGTGGACTGATATTTTGCTGAATTTAAAGCAATGAAATGGTAGCACAGATCTAGGAATGGTCTGACTCAGCCCCTGAGTCCAATACACAATCAATTGGGAACGCATTTGTTTACCTTTTTTTTTTTTTTTAATATTGTATGTATTAAATAAAACTGCCTTTCTTTGTTCTGCATCCATAGGGTGTCAATTACCTCTACTTCATCAGTGATTTAAGTCTCAAAACTGGAAGTGAAAAGTAAAGTTTTTACTAAAAAATTATTTCAGGTATATTAAAATTATTATATAAAAAGCCCCTGAGCATGTTTTTTTTCATCTTTTCCATTCATCTGATGCTTCATAATGTGTATCCAGACAGAATCAATTTTTTAAATGCTAAAAATGAAATTTGGTTTGTGAATATTAGTTAATTAATCATTGAAACTGCAGCAGCACATGTGGATATTACTGTGCTGCGATTCACACAGTGTGAGAGCATGCAGGATCTTGTTACCTTTTTGGTGAGAAAGGGAAGTGCGTGAGTTTAGTGTTTTTTGGTCCAGCCATGGTGCTTGTTTACAAAGGAAACACTCAAAAGCAGGAGCATTTGAGAAGTCCTGTTTTCCTGGTCACACTGTGCGTATAAAAGAGGCACGTCCTTTGTGTTCAGAAAGAAGTAGGTCGTAAGCACTCTTGTCCATGGGTCTTGGCTTCCTGCCAGGACTGCACAAGCACAGGTCTCCTCATTGATAGTACAAGTGATAGTGCAAGCCTGGACTTGTGGAAAGCATTTGACTTTGTTCCACTTGACCTCCGTGTCTCTAAACTGGTAAGACATGCATCTGATGGGTGGACCACTCAGTGGGTAAGGAATTGGCAGGATGGTCTCACTCAACTGTTTCATGTCCAAGAGGAGAGCAGTGATGAGTGACATTCCTCAGTGGTCAGTGTTGAAACCAGTGCATCATATCCTGGGCTCCATCAAAAGCAGTGCGACCAGCAGGTAGAGGAAAGTGATTTTCCCCTTCTACTCTGTCCCCATGAGACCCCACCTGGAGTACTGTGTCCAGCTCTGAGGTTGCCAGTACAAGAAAGACTCCAAGAGCTGTTGGAGTGAGTCCAGAGGAGGGCCACAAAAATGATCAGAGGGCTGGAGCACCTTTGCTATGGAGAGACTGAGAGAGTTGGGACTGCTCAACCTGCAGAAGAGAAGGTTTCAGGGAGACCTTCTATCAGCCTTCCGGTACCTAACGGGTAGAGACGGGAGAGGGACTTTATACAAGGGTGTGTAGAGATAGGACAAGGGGGAATGGCTTCAAACTGAACGAATGTAGATTTAGATAGCTATTATGAAGAAATTCTTTACTATGAGGGTGATGAGGCACTGGAACAGGTTGTCCAGAGAAACTGGGGATGCCCCATCCCTGAAAGTGTTCAAGGCCAGGCTGGACAGGGCTCTGAACAACCTGGTCTAGTCGAAGGTGTCCCTGCCCATGGCAGGAGCGTTAGAACTAGATGGTCTTTAAGGTCCCTTCCAACACAAACTATTCTGTGATTCTATAGGTTTTTGGTCCTTTCTGCCTTTCATATATATCTTTATAAGGATACTAAATCTCCAACATCTGCATTTTCAAGTTGGCTTCAGATGCCTGTATGACACATAACTTCTCTTGGTGGGCTGAATCGTATGTAAGGTGCTGTCCTAGTGTTTCAGCTTTTTCTGTTCTTTCAATGGAAGTCTAGGTTGTCTAGTAAAAAGCATAACTGCAAGAATACTGTACCTCCATTTGACTGAAGTACTTGTGGTGTTTCTTAAGGAAAGTGCATTTTGGGTTTTTTTCCCTCTGGCTTCAGTGAAAACATATTACTTAAATATTTCTAGTGTCAATATCTATTGCATGTAGTGTTATTCTGTATTGCTTTCATTTATACTGGTTTAAAATCTATAAGCTAGTGACTGTGTCATGTGATGGCACTAGCTAATCAAAATATTTGTGGTTTTTATTGCCAAACAAGAGAGAGAGAGCACAACCCCTCAAGCCAGCCTGTCTGACTTCATTGCAATGAAACATTTGTCTTTACAAAACTTTTCCATCTCTGGTGAATGGATTATTTCTGGACTGTAACTAAATTCTACACATGCGAATGGCTACAAATCAGTTGTAGAGTTTTCTGCAAAGCTGTTTCTTCTTTGGAGTGACAGCTATACAAAATAAATGGGATTTCATCATTATATTTGGAGGCCCCAGTAACAACAGCACTGCATGTTTAAATAAATGTTAGGGCTGAAGTTGTGTGGTTTTTTGATTGTTTACTTCTGAAACAGAAAACAGCAAAGACTGTTGGAAGTTACTTTTAGTTTAAAACTTATGGAATAAGAAAAATAATGCTGGACTAAGATTGCTGAAGATTCGAATTTTCTCATACCAACTTCACAGTTAAAGTGATCAGTGAGGGGACAGTGTGTAGACTCCAGAATACTTTTTTTAAGTATTATGTTTAAAGAGTATGTTTTGAGTAAAGGGTGTCAACTTTTTCCCTACATGGGTAGAACAAAAGAATAAAATGTTCAGTAAAGGTGCAACATATGAAAAGTTGAGTACAAAATGTTCGGTAGGGATACTATATTCAGAACAGAATTAATTATTTTGAGAAGGGACTTTTAAAAATTGATTGGAAATAATTTGGCTAATCCAATAGTTTGGCTAATTTGAAATAAGTTTTAGCATCCTGGGAAAGTTGTGATATATATTGTTTATGAGAGAAATAAATAAGGAAATGGAATGACCGTATCAGATTACTTTGGTTGCAGTCTACTCTGATTAATTCCTTTTTAATGCATATTTTAATTACTCTCAATAGTTATTCTGAGATCCTTTTGAGGGACTGATTTGAAATCTATTTAATTCAAAGAAAAGTCTCCAGATTACTAAGTGTCATTTCCCTAATGCTGTATGCATAAATATCCAGGTAGTGAGACCTGACTGAACCAGTGATTACCCTTTCTTTATAATGCAACATGAAAACACACAACAATATCAGCCCATGGAAGCTGCCAGAAAGAGTGGGATTGGTAACCGAAGTTACCTTTTTTTACATGCATGTAGGTCTTGGAACAAAATACAGAATACATTTGGTTGAACTTCAGAAGTCTTTTAGCTTTCCTCTTCCTTCTGTCTGTTGAATTTATGGGCCTGGTAAACCTGAGTCTGGGTGGCTCAGATCATATGTAAAAACCTAAACATATTGATAAAATGATTAGTTTTTGGGGGGCTTCAATGATCTGTATTTTTTCGGAAGCAGGGAGTTATATTTACTACCATGTGATTTAGAGAGGTTTAGATTAGTGAGATCTAACCTGTTTGCATCCAACAGTGATTAAACACAGCTGATGGAAAGAAAAATGGCAAAAGCCAGCAAATACCAACCAGCAAAGTTCCTAAGATCAGCCCTGCAGAATTGCATGACTGCTTGTTATTCACAGCACTTGTAGAAGGAAGAGAAATATTAAAACCCATTCATGTAAATACAAGTACTGGCTTGTGGAAAAAGATTGATTCCAACACCTTAAAATGTTCTATTTCAGTTTCTGCACTGTTACATCTGTGGAAATTCAGACTAAATCCACAGCAGAAAAATAAGGAGGAATCTATTGCTCTGGTCTGATGATACTGTAACAAAGGTAATCTAAAAAGCACACAGTGGCAGAAACAAGTATGGGGGAATACACTTAGAGGAAGAAATATGATTTCCATGGAAGGAGGAATGCATTTAAAAGCATGGACCAAATCAGATATGCTCAGAAACAAAAATATGTCAAAAAGGATAAAGCTCCAGTGACATGGACCATATAACGGAAGACTGTAGGTTGAATACTAAAAAGAAAAAAATCAATAAATGAAGAATTTGCCTGAGCAGAAACTCAGTTTATAGAAGGAGAAAGAAATATCTAGCAGGCAGAAACCGACAGAAAAAGCCAGTGTTTGCCCTGAAAGGAGGGAAGCATATATGTTTCATTCTGGGTTGTAGTTAGTCTTGCATCATAGCACTCTACATGAATCATTATTTTATTCTTTACTGGGAGAAATGAACAACTCCTTTACAGGAGTACAACCCTATCAGAACCTGTAGAGTTCTAATAGCATCACATTAGCTGAATTTTGCCCATTATCTGTAAATTGTCTACTGGAGCTCAGTCCAGAATCTGAATCACACAACAGAAATATTTTAAAATGTGCAGCTTTTCTACTATAACTTTGTTCTAGAAAATGCTTATCTGGGCATGGACATGCTATAGGTCTGCATTAAAGCTGTGAATATGCTTTCATCCTGTCTTAAGTACAAGAGTAACTATATTTACATGTAAGCAGCACACTATCAATGTTGTTCCAGGTTTTCATCAGTGCTTTCTCCCTGTAACGCTTCTTTCAGTCAAAAGTGAACATAACTCTTGAATGCATGAATAAGCATATTTAAAATAAAACATAATGCTAACATGATGAATAGTCTGAAAGAAGAAACTGCTTTTACCTGGGCTGTAACTTACACCCTGCTTTTTGCCAAGTGTCGGGGTGCCAAAGAAGAGCGTTACCCCGGCTTTGTGTCTTCTTTTTTTATCAGCCTCTCATGATCTCTTCCCTGCGCATCAGTCACACTTGGATCCTGATACTGGGGCATTTGTCCACTGCTGGAAAACTCTGAAGTCCAAATCACAAGAGCACAGCTCCTATTTCCTGACTCATCATGCTGCTCAAACTGCACCCTCAAAGTGGGCTCTTGTCTCCCTTGCTCATACTTCTGGGCCTTTATGTCACTTTTTGATGAGCAGCCAATCAGCCTGATGGCATTAGACATCAGGTGAAGCTCATTAGAGGTGAAGCTTGTCACTGTCATCCCTCCAGTATCAGTAGCACATGGTTTCACTGCTCTTGAGGTATGTGTGTTGCTTTCCAAATGTACACTGCTGTGTGTGTGTGCAGTGTGACACACTCCTGAATAGGATTGCTATATGTAGGTAGCTTTGTGGCTTTAGCCTTAAGTATGCTTGGACAAGTCCCACATATTCAGGTTTATTTCAGATTTTCTGGTTTTAACACGATAGATCATCTAAAATAAACTACTTTAATCTCTCATTAGTGACAATCAATGACCAAAGAATCAGATTAGAAATAATTAGGGAACTGATGCTTCTAAATATAATTAATGCTTTTTTCCCCGACAAATTTTAAAAAATCGGATTAATTTATTCTAATTAATTCCCATTAAAGTTTGAACAATTTATTTGTAGTCAACCTTAGCAAGGAGTTTAAGACCTTAAGTAATTTAGGAGTCTACGTCCTAACTGCACCTTTGAAAAAAAAAGACGTGTTGCTTATTTTTTATATAGGTTGGAGTTCTTTTAGGACTTTCTGTGAAATGCTAAATGATGAATTGTGGTTGGGTCATTCTTGAGGCAATCAATTGTACACTGTCTTAGATTACATCTGAACATGGAGTGTTTCCTTCCTTGTATCAAAGTAAACAAAGCAGATGCATCCTGACAGTGTGTTTTGCTAAGCTGTAGATGCACATCAACCCTCCATCTCCTGTTACTCAGCTTGAAAGAAAACAGTGTGTGTAGTGCAGGGATAGAATAACAGTACACTCTGTTTTTCATGTCACTGAGCTAAACAAGCGAGCATTTCACTCAGAAGACAGGTTCTCTCTTCCCTTGGGCTTTCATTAGCCCTTCGCTGCACCTTTTCCAGTTGAAGTTTTTGGGGAAGGGTGTCCAGAACTTTTCAGCATATTTTAGGGAAATTTAACTGATAACTTGTGCAGCAGCACTTCTACTTCCATCACCGGCTGCATGCTAGGATAACAACATCATTTTTTACATATGCAATTTACTGTTACTCCTAGTGCTCTTGTAACTGCCCAAAATACCCAGCTTCACGATCTATGATTTTTACCAGCTGATCGGCTACTGTTGTTTTCAGTCCCTGGGTATGCAACTTTCCTCTTCTGTGTTGCCCAGTTTCAAATAGTTTCATTCCCTTAACTTAGTAGGTGTAGCTGCAGTGTGTCTGGAACATAAGACAGTCAAATTCTAGCCTTGTGAAAGGTAGGGACTAATTTTCCACAGTTTTCAATATACTTTGCCTTTGTCTTTACTGGAAAATCCAAATGACATTACATTTGTAGACTTTTGAAGACATTCCTGCAAAGAATTGTCAATTGATTTTGAAAAACGAAGTGTGTAAAATAAATACTTCTTCTCAAAAAAGGAAATATTACCTAGTGATAATTTTAAAATAATTTCTAATTAAATTAGCCTTCTAGAATTCATAGCCTCAGGTAAAGGTTTTGAAACAAGCAGCGACCCGTCATGTATTTCAGAGGCTTGTGAACGATCCACAAATTACATTTTTTTGTAATGGTAGTGTTAACCATAACCCAGTACCTTTTTAAAGCCTAGATAGGGGAGCTGTGTTACTGAAAAGGTGAGTTAGTGTGAAAAGAAGACACTGTGTGTCTCTCATGTAGAGCAGCACAGAACCAGGATTTAAAGTCTGCATGCAAGCTCATACAAATGCATGCATAATCTGTTTACCTGATAGGAAAGATAAATTCTTTATATTTTTATTCAGTCATTATGTTATCAGGGACCCACTTTATGAAACCATTTGCAATGTGTCCACCATATCGTGCAATTGTAATAATAATACATACATCAATAATTCGAGCAAAGGTCTTTTTCTAAGCATGGAATGAATCATCCCACCATGGAACAGTCTGAATTCAAAGAAAGTCAATTCATTTATTAGTGTAAAGGCATTTGTTACAGTTAGTTGTAAAAGGTAATAAATCAACCATTTCAAATGCATCCATTTCTGTCATTAGGGCTAGATTTCTAAAATCTCTTTTCCCAGTATAGCATCAGGTATTTTAATGTGCTCAGCATCCAGCAGCTTCTACTCTGAACTCTGCATTTGGGACCATGGAGAAAAGCTGGCCATATAGGAATGAATTCTTTGTGAGATGAACCTGGACAGATATGGAAGAGACAATGTAAAAGTAGGTTATATCACACATACATTTAGTTTCTGAGCTTGAGATAGGGTCTATTTTTGGGTTGTGTGTCTACTTTTTGTTGTTTTATATAATTAATGATTTGGTAATTCTGTTTCTGCTAGTAGCTGATAATTGCGATTCTAATTGGAAGAACTTACTATAGTAGTCACAAAAAGGACTCTACTGTAGAATAGAAAAAGTGTCTGCATAAATAGGAACAGAATTAAATTTGACTATAGTACTCTAAGGTGGATGAATAATTCTCCACTTATCTATATTGCCATGAAATATGATTTTAGATACATCTTCCTCATCTAGCAGAATCTGAACTGTTTACAGGGTTTGTACCAGGTAGAAAGTTTGATACTTTGTTATAAGCAGAGTAATTTTGTCTGCATACTGTGAATAAAATCAGATGATTTAATAGCGAAACAAACATTCTTAAAATTTAAACTGCTAAAGGAATTTATCTGTGATTTGAATAGATATTTTAAAGTCAAATATTTCTGTCTTTACTGGCATGACCTGTGCTCTATGTATGAGAGGGATAACATGACCCATTTTGCATTTGGTGTGAATAGTGTGACTTCTTGATTTGAGATTATGTTTCTCTCGCAACAGTTGTCAGAGTTTTTTCCTGATCATATCACCCTAGAAGCCCATCGCATCCTCTTTCTGCCATACATTTTATAACCCCAAAGATTCCAGACACTCTCTAGCGTGCTGTATGGAGAGCAGCAGCCTCACCAGGGACTGGGCAGACAGTGGTCTGTCAGAAACACAGACATCAAGCTGGCAGCTACTCCCTTGCACAGCAACAAAAAGCAGTGCATCCCTGCAGGCTTCCACGGCAGCAGCCAACTGGGTGGCAGCAACTTGTCCCTGGACACAGCAGCAAGTCCAAGAGCTGTACTGTCAACAAGTGACTCAAAATCCAGGGCTACAGATGTACACGAGGGTGGTGGAGAAGCTGCACAAGGGGCTATGAGTTAAGAGGTCCCAGTCTGAGGAGTCAGACAAAACTGAGTGGAGAATCATTCTACAGGGGATTTATGGTTAAACTTGTCTCCTGACATAGACCAGAAATCTATGTAATTGTTGTGTTGTGTTAAAAAGGACAAATGCACCATCTTAACTGGGCTTTTAACCAATGTAAAATCTTTCATTGTGCAAAAAAACCCTCAATTAAAATGTGAATGGTGTCACAGTTGGAAAGTAAGGTCAAGGATATCACTCCTATCAATCAATTCATTGGGAGCTGGAGTTAGATGATCCTAGTGGGTTGCTTTCATCTCTGGATATGCTATGATTCTATGAGCACAAGTTGGAAAGAACACAGTTCTGACTTTGAGCTTCAAACTAATTTAAATTTTACATAGGCTAAATATATGTATCATCTTCAAACAATGTTTTCACTTGGAATACATTGCTTGTGTTTATTTGCTAACTTCCCAACTATAAAATAGATATTTTAGTATCTGATTCACTGCCATGTCATTTTTCCTTCAAAGGCATTTTACCTCTATTTCACAAAAATCTGTTTTCTTCATGATCTTATTCATGCTATGCATATACAAGTATCAAAAGGTAATAATTAGACACATCTGCTTACATTTGCCAGGAGCAAATGCTAGACAAATTAAATTGAACATAACTATCACTCAAAATCATTGAAGAAGTAACGCAATAATAATTTCTGAACTCTGACAGTCACTGAAATATTCTACATTGCCATACTTGTGCTATTGGCAAAAATAACATGTTCAAAATTATCTTCATATGCAATTGGTTCAAAAATGAATTGTGTGTTTCAGGTCACAACTTCTACTTCCTTTCCCCTGGGAAAGATAAATTGCCAGCCCCGACAGCAATGCTTATTAACAACACAGGACAGTCACATCAGTTCATGAACAACACTGCAGAGTCCTAATTGCCTTCATAGCATGTTCCAAGAAGATAAAAACATGAAAATAATGTTATGAAATTAGACAAAAATTCCATCTTACTTGGTATTTAGTTTCCTCCTGTGGGCAATGGTGAAGGCTCTAGCATAGTATGAAAGTAGAATGAGACTGTATTGCTGTGTTTCTCTGATATTCTCCCAGTATCAAACTATGAAACTGCTCAGGGACTTCCTGGGACACCTGCATATTTTTGGTTTCAAGCAGTGGGTAAGAACCACCTGGTTTAAACATGCACATCCATATACATATGCATGAAAATAGAGTACTATTTCATTTGTTTAGAGCCCAACATCGGGTAATTTCTTTTGCTGGCCTCTATTTCTTACAAGTGAGAAGGTGTGAATAGCTGTTGGCCTCCTCCAGAACATTATTACAGATATCTACAATATATTTCTTATTTGCCTTTTTTTTTAGGCAGAAGAGTCTTTGCATGTTTAGTCTGTTTTTGTGTGGAGGGTGTTCTGTGCATTTCACATTGCTGCAGTTCCTGGTACCTTGGTATGCTCTGCCCTGTTGGAGACAGGGACTAGAACTGTACTCAATATTCAACATGTAAGTAGACTAAAATGATGCAGTGTAATGATTTTTTCTTTTTTCTTGAACACTTCCAGGAATCACAGAATGGTCTGTTTTGAAAGGGACCTTAAAGATCATCTAGTTCCAACCCCCATGCCATGAGTAGGGGTGCCACTCATTAGATCAGGTTGCTCAGGGCCCCCTTCCAAACTGGCCTTTGTATTCTTTTCCAAATAGTCCTAATGTTCAGTTTGCTTATTTTGACTTTACAGAATAGTGAACCTATTTATTCATAAAAAATCTGGTTAATATCACAAGATTTTTTTCCTGAGTGGCCGTGGTTAGCTCAGAACATACCAATTAGTCCATAGTTAGGGCTTTTTCTTCCCCATAGGCATTACTTTGCATCCGCATTGAATTTTTTTTCTGTTTTATCACTCAGGCATTCAGAATGCTGCTGTCCTTCTGCACCTCCTCACACTCGCACTTTTCATTTCTACTGTTCAAAGAAATGTTGTAGCAAATATAGGTACCTCAGTGGGTATCCTCTGTCTATGACATTTATAGGGATGATGATCACACAAATCCCTGTTCAGGTCTGCAAGTGACCTCCCGCTATTGTGAAGACTGACTGCTCTGTTTGTTTCTTGTCTTATGTCTGGTATTAATCCATGTCAGGAACTACATTCTTGTTTTACAAAGCTTTCTTTAAGACCATTCGATGATTTATAGTGTTTATGCCTTTAGGAAAAGTATGTATTTTTAGTTTTAATAAAATTATTTATCCAAAATTTGAAACATTCTGGGATTTATTTTATTTGTTACTCAACAGTTATTTTTGATACTCAGAAGTTCATATTATGAGGATTATAAACAATCTTTTCTCCAACTTGGAAGAAAGCAGCCTCATTTTTATACAATTTATTTTTTGAAATTAAATACTATTTTTATGGTATTTTAGAATTCTCTCATTTTTAGAAGAAAATTTCCCAATTCCATCAGGGTTTTTGAGCAGTTGTTCTGTCACAGCCTTTTGACCCATGACTTGCACGTTGCTCAGAAACAAGTCAGGGGTGTCTTGGCTTGTTTCAACTTTCAGTGAAAGCTCCTTCATGAATCAGTCATTTGTGGTGTCATTTAGTCTCTGCATCACACCCCAACCTGACATTTACCCAGTCTGTGTGGGGGTGATTGAAGATTCTGATTACTAATTTGTTTTCTTGCTGTCTCTTAAATCTCTCTCACTCACACCATTGTCATCCTGATTAGGCAGTGACAGCATTTTCTAATACTTATGTAGGCCTGGTGTCTTAATCCATAAAGATAATGTGCAACATTCCGAACAGTTATCTATCTGATACAAAGCTTTCTTTAATATACATTACATCCATTTTTTTTTCTTGCCTGTGTATTTTGTTTTATGTTACAGGTTTCCACTGACTGCTTTCCTTCCATCAAGTCTCTGATGCTCCTGTTAGGTCACTTAAAACTAGATATCTTAGCTCCTATATCTAACTTAAGAACTTGTAGCATTTCAATAGTAGCATGTATGTATTTGATGATGTTTATTTTTCTATGCTGTCTTTAAATGTTTTTTTGGGGGCGCAGAATGAGTTTAACTTGTGTCCTAAATGAGTTTTATGTGCTTCTTACATTTTTTCTCAAGGTTATAAAGCTTTTTTTAATTTCACCCCTCTGTGATTCATCCCCAGTCCAATATTCTTCTGCACCCGTGAGCTTTTCTATAGTCTTTACTTCAGTCTCCTTCTTTGGTGACCTTTCTGTGTTTTACTTACAGCAGCTTTACCTCAGTCCCATTTTTGCAGTACAGACTTTGTACAACGTTTGTTCAGTTCCTGATGAGTCTAAACCCCTCATTCCTACACCATTGTCTGAAACCAGCATGAAAAAGCACTGCCAGAGCAAGAGCAGAGGTAGATAGATGAACAAGGATATAATTTTGTATTTGAGGAGGCCATCTGATTAGCCTAGCTTAGGTGCTCTGCAGAGTACTAATCTATCTGAAAGCAGTGGCATATAATGTATCTTGCTTGTGCTGATTTACTCATTTTGTCCACCCAAGGGCCTTGTGGGGGAAAGAGAACTTCTTGCCTCTTAAATGCACTTACTGCTTCTGAGATATTTCACAATAGTAGATGAATTAGGTGAATATTTGAGCAGCGATTACAGGCTGTACCTGTGGTTAAGATAACTCCAGTTCCTTACATAACTTGTCTCTGTTTTCACTTCTGAATTTGAGGAGTGTCTTTGGAATTGGTGTATCCACCTTGCCCACATGTATATGAGTAATTTTGCTGTGAAGTGGATATTGCTGGGTCGTGCACAGCTTCTCATCCACCAGCATCCCCATGTCCTTCTCCTCAATCCATTCTCCCTCCAGCCTAGTTTTGTGGTTGGGATTGCCCTGACCCAGGTGTAAGGTCATGCACTTGGCCTTGCTGACCTTCATGAGATTCATAGGAAGGGGAAAGTAACCAACACATTATCCACTTCAGCATCAGTTTTGTGCACTTGTTGGCACTGTTCAGTTTACTGTTTCAGGAGCTGGCAGCACTGCATTTTGAAATTCTCCTCCTTTTTCTTTGTGCAATTACACATTTCGATTCTCTTCCAAAAGCCATTAGCAGATTTTTTCAGGGTTTTCAGAGCACATGCAAGAGGGGAAACACTCCTCCAGCAAGACATTTCGCTTTAAAATCACTCATAGCCTGATTTTTTTTAAAGGGCGCTATCAGAAGGACTTACCCTCTTCTACTTCTTCTGCCAATCTCTGTACAGAAAGAAGTTTGTGTGGGGGTTGAATATCACATATGCATGTAATATTTCCTCTTGGATGCAGCGTTTGGCTTTTTTGCCCATTTATTTATTTTGCGCTTTACTGAGTTTTATGAGCATTGCTGTGTCACAAGATGAGTTTATCCTACCTGCAGTAATGAGTTTTTAGTAAATGCATTGTTTTCCTTTCTACTTAGTGTGCATCCCAGTTTGTTACTGCAAGATGTAAAGCTGTATTTAGTATTGCTGATGGAGTGAAAGGAAGATGTAAGGGAAGCTGGCAGCTTAAGTGCCATGTCTGGAGGGAAGGGAAGAGGCAGCAGAGGGCAGTTCATGCATCACCTTTGCAACTCTCAGCCACTGCAGAGAAATCTCCTCTTGTTTATTTCCTTACTCTAAAATGAACAGATAAAATCCTGGTACAAATGAACTACACTCTTACATGTAAAGAGCCACAGTTGCGGTGAGCACACTGTCAGGGTGTTTGTAGTGGTGGGGGATCCCCATGGAGGGCAGCCGGGTAGCCAGGGCCCATCCCACTCCTAACCCAGAACAGAGCAGCTGGAGGCCACCAGGGCAGCCCCAGCCCTGGATATTGGGCACCTCCCTGGGGATGGGGATGAGTCATGGGCCCACCGATGGGGTCAGCTTGGTGGGGCCCGAGGTGGGGTAGGGCAGGGCTGTGGGAAGCTGGAGACCAGCCCTGCTGTGGCATCCATAGGGGCATGGGCTGATGTGAAGTCCTGGGTCTCTGGGCAGGGTAGGGGGAGCCCCAGGATCCATCAGGGCCCATGAGGTGTGGGGATGCCCTCCAGGCCTGGCACACCCAAATGGTGTCTGCCATGATACCGAAAAATACACAGATTATGTTTCAAGTTACGCATATCTAAAGCATTTGATGACCGATGTCGGTATCTGTCTCAAAGGGCATTTTGTTCATTGTATTGGTCTTGAATGAGTTCTCCTGTAAGAATATCTGGTGTTTCAGATAATCACAGACGGCAAGTAGAACTCTGAGCGTCAATCTTGCTGCTCCAGTGCCAGTGTGATTGGCTGGCTCCCAGAGTCACCAAATCAGTACATGTGGAGATGAGAAAATTTGAGTTCTTCCCACAGTGGAGTAAATATTCCTTTTTTTAACCTGAAAGTGTGAATGTGAACAGATACCTATTTTATTTTCATTCAAGTGCATGTTTCCCTCAGCATTCTGTTCCTAAATATAGTTTTGCTTTATTTGTGGACTCTGGAGTGATTAAAAAAATATCTACAAGTTCCAGAGTGCCTTTAGAAAGGTCTTTTTACAATTCTATGGTGACAAAAAGACTGTAGACTTTTCAGTTTGAAATACAGATTTATCGAAAATTGTTTTGAGTGGTTTCCATATTTAATCATAGTAAATAAGAGGACCATAGAGCTATACATTCATGGTTGAAGTGTTTAAAACACATCTGTGTATGCCCAGCTTTGGAGGCTGTCCTGGAACACCTTGCAGACACTAAAAGACTTATGCATTTAATAGTGTAAGAAATAGGAAGACATTAACAAATATGACAAATAATATCAATTTATAGGGCTTTCTGAGAGTTTTTTCCTTCCAGATTTTTATTGATCATTCAAGATATGCAAAGGAAAGATGAAAGATTATATATTTATGGAAAGAGCAAAGTAGAAGTGTGAGAAGTCCATTCTCTAAAATGGGTACCTGGTAGATCCCAAATTTTTAATCTCTTTTCATATCTCCAAGCTGAAAAAAAAAAAAAAAATCCTACAGCTTTAAGATTTTAGGACACTAGCTCATTTCTCCAGCTCACTGGTGGTATATCCTGCTACTGTGTAGGTGGCACAATCCATTAGTTGTCAGTCCCCATCTCTCCAAGGTCAGCTGCCTCCATCGTGGGAACCAGCTGACAGCTGTTAGAGGGTGATTTTTTTCTTCTCTGTATGTTGTTAGCAGGATTTCAATTAGTGCAATTAGATGTACCTGTTTTCTTAAGGCCCTGTCAGCTCTAAAATAAATAAATTTGTGCTTCATGAAACAAATTCATCACTGAGCCTAGCATTATTTTTCTTTTGTATAAGTCTTTTTCTTAAGGATATTTGATAGTGGTTTTTTCTGACTTGATCTCTTTTAGATTCCTGACTACTGAGAAGCCTATGATGTTGTAATACCTGTGTTATTCTGAATTAGAGAACATATATTTAAATATTCTTCTTCCATCCCTATTTGTCAGGGATTAAATAGCCCAGACTGTCTCATTGTCTTGTGTCTCTGAACTGGAATATTTGCAGGAACTTGTTCTTTCTCTGTGTTTGCCTTCCAAGGCTTGGCCCAAGCAATTGCTTCCTTGTTAGCCGGTGTCTTATGATGTTCAGAAGAAAGAATGCCCCAAGAGGAGGAAGGCATTCCCATCAGTTTTTGTTGGGCAGAGGAACAGAGAGAGAAAAGCCAGTATCCAGATTTTGAAGAGTAAGTGCTCTGGGGCAGTACCCACTGAGAGTGCCTGGTTGCTCCCTTCATTTCTGCTGAGAAGCTTCATTTCTGTGGCAGCGACCACCACTTGCCCCTGAAAAGCCCGAAGGAAGCTGCTTTGGTTGGTTGCTATGTCAACTGTGCTCCCTTTGCCTGCAGAAAGCCAAGCGCTGGTTGGTATGGCAACCCTCCTTAGAGCACCCAGAGATGCACAATGGGGAACAGGCTTTTTGGAAAATACACTGTGGTTTCAGTAGAGATGGAAACTCTTGTGCCAAAGGGTATGAGAGGGCAGGAAAGACCCATGCAATCATACTTTTATTTGGAAAACTCTTCTGTAGAATCAAGTGGGTCTTGGAGGCTAAATATTTCCTTAGATCTATTTATAACACCATTCGTTTGAGTTTCAGTAGAAGAGATAAAAATAGTGATAATTTGGTACAAAGGATACCAAGAAAACTTGTATGTGTGGAGGATCACACTGGAATCAGTGTGACTGAGCTGCTTTAGCATTTTTGTAAGCGTTGTAGCCACATGCTTGGGAAAACATGTGCTGTGTTTTCAACCTGTCAGTATTGTAGGGTTTTGTGTGGTGGCAGAGAGAAACCCAAGTCAGGATCTTATGGGTGGGATGAATCTTTACTATAGCAGCAGGTAGACCAAGAAGTGTTAGAGGAAGATGCTTTGGTGGAGTAGAGTGTGTGCATTTGTGTGCGTGCTCAGGTCCCTTTCACTCAGGCTGTTCAGGAGCTACATCTAAAGCCAGAGGGGTTCTGATCAGGCAGTTTTCGTGTAAAAGACTTCGCAGAGCAATAGACTTAGGTGATCTTCTCCATTTGCTGACGATTAAATAGGTAGTGTATGGTTTAGGCATTGGGCAAATCAAAATGTCATTGAGTAAAATATAATGTAAAAATATAGGCTTAAAGCATTGGAACAAGCTGTCCAGGGAAGGGGTGGAATCACCATCCCTGAAGTGTTCAAAGGGCATGTAGATGTGACACCTGGGGATAAGGTTTGGTGGGGAATGTGGTGGTGTTAGCTTAATAGTTGGACTTGGTAATCTTAGAGGTCTTTTCCAACATTAATGATTCTGTGATTATAAATTTTTTCTCTAATAAAATTTTTTTTAATATGAAAGTTGCTGAAGCTATTAGAGAATTTTGAATGCAAAGAACAATGTTTATGTGTTCATCTCACACAATTGAATAGCATTGCTGATAAATTCTGACTTCCTAAGGTTAGCCTTTCTGAATATGCCTTTATTAAATTAATATTTAGCTATCTGAATTAATATGTGCAAGAATCTCTTTCTCAGGTCTCTTCCATGTGTGGTAGGGGGACAGATTTACAGATATTTTGTCAAAGCTTAGGTTTCATGAGTTTGGTTTTGCAATTCACTTTGGGCCTATTGGGAAGAATATAAATCATCAATGCTGCAGAAATAGCTCCTTATACTACAGCAGCCATATGTAATTTTTGAAATTATGTGGAACGTGATGGAAGTGACTTTGAAGTTTTAGAGTCTAAGGCATGGATTTTCAATGTAACTTTTTATCTGCTGAATGAGTATTTACTTTATTAACTCATCAAAAATAAATAATCCAAAAGCTGATGGTAATAATCTTATTCGTCCGTTGGTCAAGAAAAAAAGGATGTGAATTTACATCCAAATGCAAATATAAAATGGGAATCTGTATTTCAAGTAGACACAAGGCTGTCTTCTGAGACAGAGAAATTTCCAGTAATTTTCAATGTATTTATTAATTTTGTATGAATAACTTCTTTTGCTAAGCTACCATATTAACAGTACTCCATCGTAATTGTTAATTGCAGTGTTTACCTAGAAGTAATTTTGAAAAAACACATTTCTTCAGCTAATGGAAAACTTGTGACATCCTTGATACATAATAAAGTAAGACTCTAACTGATAATCAATTTTAGATCATTGTTGCTGCTATAGTTATATTAATTTTATTTTGAAGAGTAAACTATATTTTAAAATTTTTCTTTCCCTATTATTGAGTGCAGCAGAGAAAAGCTAAAGATAACAAACTCTGTAATAGAAAACAAATTGTTTGCTTTTAGTATTATAACGTTAGTATTTCTCATTCATTAGTCTTACAGTCAGTGCATTAGGTACTGTACATTAGCTGTCTGAAGTGGCTTTGTAGGAGAGGCTTAGTTGTGCTTCCTGCATGCTATGTTCACTCTGTGGAGAGACAAATACCATGTAGGAAATGCTTAAAAATTTCTTTGTACGTGATTAGCATACACAGTATTTGTGAGTCTCTATAATTCTTGCTTAAGATGTTTTAAAATCACAATACACATGATGTATTATATCACTTGTGATATCAGCCTGTTTATAGTCATAGCTAAATGTCTTCCAAAGTATTATCTACTATTTGAGGGGGTTTTATTTTGGTTTTTCACTCCCCTTCCCCAGGGAAAACTAGGTGGAAAAAACACCATCACACCTTTTTGTGTTCCTTTCCTTACATTAGTGGCATTGTTGCCCTGATAAAAATTCGAGGATGCTCGGCACTGTCTTTTATCCTTGTGGGATATTCCAAGGTCTTTGAATACACAAAAGAAAGATCATGTTGCCTGTGCAGTCCAACTTTTCCCATTTTGAGGAAGCACCATGTTTGTTGCCCGTTAGGGCTTTGAGTGATTTTTTTTATCATGCTTGACCTGAAGCATCTTATTACTGTGAACAGCTGGAGAGGGGAAACACTGAATGTTGCATGGTATTGTCTGGGGGAATAAAGTATGTTTTATAGAGGTCTTTCATGCTGAGAAAATTGTCCACTGCTCCACGCTGTAGTTAGAATTTCCTAAGCTGGCAGCTCTGTGTTGTCTTTGACAACACCCTAATGCAGTAGCTGCAGTGGGATTAATCTTTTCTAGCTTTAGATTAGCTCTTGACCTCTGCATCAAAGTGAGCTCCCCTGGAGGGAGATGGGCCTTAATAAACTCCATAGACTACCTACTGAGAGGTAAAAGTTCGTTTTCTCATTTTACCTGACAAATACCTAGTGCAGTTTTTTCCAGTCCACACTCAAACCATTTTTGCATTTTTCTGGAGTACAGACAATGGAAAAACTTCCTTTATGGGTACAAAGTCTTGAAAATTATTTAATCAAAGAATGAGAGCTGACATCCTTATGGGTTCTAATAAGCTCACTTTCTGCAGCTAATGATTTGGCTGATTTGGTAGAGCCACCCTAAGGAACTGGCCTTTCCTGCTCATTTATTTCTCCTTGCACAGCCAAGCAGTTTCAGGGCAGTTCTTATATGACTTTGCTGCTGCTTTTTGCTTTGAGGTGATTAAAAAAAGCGTGATGGTAACCAAGCATGGTTCATATTAATTCTTTCTGTCATCATCTTCAGAGTAGGTGAGGCTTGCTGAGCCCAAGCATACAGTGATCCTTCAAGCTGTGCAGTACCACAAGTGCTTTCTTGGGTGCTCTATTTCTGTCATGTCTGTTGTTTGAAGTGCACAGTGGGGCTACTCTCTTTTTAAAAAATAATTTTTGGGCTATCATTGCTTTCAGTACATGCAAATGTAGTCGTATACGTAAACACACATAGAGGGTTTTTTAAAATTTTCATTTAAAATTAAGATGCTATAAGAAGTAAGGGTTAGTAGGGAAAGCACTAGTGAAATTCTTACCTTAGAAGATGTGCTTTGGAAGTTTGATTTTCCTTCAAGACACTGGACCTTCCGTATGTTTGGTGGATGTTACTCTTTCTGTGTGGAATTTGTAAACTTCCTTCTCGATTCTTCCCTGACATAGTAAATGTTATTATCTAAAAATAAAGTAACAGACTATTAGTGCTTGTATTGCTACATATGTTTTACTTAGCTAATTAATTACTCCACTCATTAGTTGTTAACATACATTTTGTCTCAAGCCAAAGGAAAAAGGAAGCTAGCCTGAAGCTCTCTTCTTTTCATATTAATTCCTCTTATATTTTGGTGCTGGACTGTTCACTTCTTTCAATGCTGTGCTGTGCCATCACTTTTCTTTATTTCATTTTTTTAGCATTATTTTGTGCATTATACTGTGTATTTATACACGGTGAGCTCTTGGTGTACTGCTCATGTGTCCACAGCTTTTATAATACCAAATTTCTTGGCATTGATGTGCAAACCATTATAGAAGCCAGGCACATAGAAAATTTTGAATGTTAATAGAAGCAAGCTTTAATTAAGCCAAAACAGAGCTGGTAGAGGATATTTGTTCTAGTGCATCAGCATTAGAAAACTGGTTGCAGAGAACATGAGGAGAGAGGTGGTCTTCCTGACATGCTGATGGGAGCGAGGGATGCACCTCCTTCACTGACGAGCAGGGACCATTAGTCCCACTGAAGAAAGCTGCTGACAAAAACGTTGGAGCACATTCTCCTGAGTAGTCATGTCAGATTAGAGGTTTGACGGAGGAGATTCCTTCCAGGCAGTTCCACGTGGGCTCTTCTCTCCCATTACGGGGCCCTTTTGTTTTCAAAGGTCTCCTATTAGTTTCTTAAAATGGGAACAGCTTTTCCTTGATATCTATAATGATTTATTTTTCTAAGCAATTAAATTTGATTTCTTTAAACTATAGCAGCTCCCTCATTAAAGAGAATGAGTCACTGAATCAAAAATGCAAAGGCTCTGAGCGTGAAAGTTTCACATGATTTCAAGGAAAGGCTGTAGGGCTTGGGGGAAGCAGGGCAGGAGCAATGCCTGAAATTGGATTGTCTCCACATGAAACCCATTACAAGAATGGACTGTTCTCAAAAGCCATGCTTAGAAAGCTTGAGCATCCTTTACCCAAACAAGCAGCAAGCCTGAGGGGTTTTGCATCACCAGCTTGTAGAACCAGATGCAAATGCAGGTATCCTGTGGTTTGCACACCTGCTGTTAAATATTTAAATGTGTTTGCAGATGACATAAATTTCTCAGGGTTTTGTGAAGAATTTCATGAAGAGTTTTATTGTTTAGAACACTTCCGTAATTTGAAAATCAGAGTTTTAATGGCCTGTACTTATGGTCTCATTTTTTTCGTGTGATTATTTTTTCAGTTTTGTTGGCACATAACTTTAAAATGTTCCCAGACATTTACTTTTTCAATGTTTTATTATATCATGAAGCTAATGAATGAGGCCTATCATCTAAGCTTTCAAAGTGTTTTAATGTAGTGTTACTATAACATGGAGAAGTCAAGTTAGCAAATTCTGAAATGAAAAAAATAAATTTAAAATGGATGTTTTAGGCTTCTGTATCCATGTTTAAGCTTTTACATTAGTAATCACAGCTCACAGCAGTCACCATAAACCTTAAAACTGACAAAATTATGAAGACCAAACATTCACATTAGTGGAATGTTACTACAATTTACTATTCTTCTAGGTACCAGTGTAGCCTGTTGATGAGAAAATATTTATGTAACTGCAAGATACAGTCTCACACAAAGGCACATGTATAATCAACATATTCACAGGTTATTTTTCAGACAGATATTTGCATATTGCTTCAAAATACTTCTAATGTTTTTCCATTCATCTATCATTTTTAAAAATGGGGAAGATGGCAGTATTTACATATTATGTCATTTATCATTTCACAAACATGATAATTTTGAGTAGTTGTCACGGGAACTGCATGAGAGAAAAAGGAGGAACAGGACAAAAGACACTGATACTAGCTGAATTTGAAACGGTCCCTTAGTCTAGATACTTGAATTATATGGACTATTTATTAAGTGATACAAGTATTTAATTTTTATTAAGTGTTTAAAAATATTAAATTTAAATCAGATCAACAGAAAAATAAACTATTGACAGGAAAAAAAAATTATTCTCCCGGTTACACATAGTATAGTTGACTGTTGTGCTTCTCTTTTTTTTTTTTTTTCCTCACCAGGATTACACTTTGACAATGTATTTTCAACAGTACTGGAGAGATAAGAGGCTGGCTTACGCTGGGATACCTCTCAACCTCACGCTTGACAACCGGGTGGCAGATCAGCTTTGGGTGCCTGACACTTACTTCTTAAATGACAAGAAATCATTTGTGCATGGTGTTACTGTGAAGAATCGAATGATTCGCCTTCACCCGGATGGAACAGTGCTTTACGGCCTCAGGTCTGTGCTTCCACAATGAAGATTTCATCACTGCTGTTATGTATTGTTGATGTTTTCTTCCTGGTACAAGGTTATTACAAACATTGGCTAGTGTATTATGTAACCTTCCCTGTAACTCTGAAAGATGCCCGTAGAAAACAAATGACACACTGGATGTTTCTTAATTTTGCCAGAAGCGCCTTCAGTCAGGTTTTATCTGTTTCTGTAGAGTCACCATATCTGGAAAGCCCACTGGCTATAGGAAGCAGAAAGGCACGTATTAATTGTAAACCTGAAAAATTTGTCTAAAATACAGGCAGTAAGATTGAATATGGGTGCTTATGTTGTCTCTTGATGTGCCTGTAGTCAATTAAAAAAAAGCCACAAGTAGCCCTGGTTGAGTGGAGTAGCCACAGCTAAGAACATGACTATGGGTACCTTTAGTGATACCCATCACCTTTAGTGATGGGTACCTACCAAGCAGGGATCAGCACTGAAATGTATTATATTTCAAACCAGAGGTACAGTGTGACCTTGACCTGTGTTTTCTTTGTTTTCTGTCATAGCTTTTATGGTTAGGAATGCCAAAATATCCTTTCCTTAATGAACTTAACTACACCAGCAAAAGTCTTAATGAAAGACTCAGTAGTATCAAAAAATTGCTTTCCTTGAACACGTTATTCCATTTGCTCCAGCAGTTTAAACCAGCAAAAGAAGTCTGAAAGCTCCATTTCCATCATTGGAAGTTTCTTGTATATTTAAGCAGAGATTGGTGCATATAAGTAGTGTAGGATAAAGAGTTCCTTGTATAAAAATGAGTGAGCTCTGAAAAGTGGTGCAGAGGTATTATACGTCTAGTGTCATTATTTTACCTACTTCTGTTTTTTATCAACAGTTGAACTTTTTACCTGACTGGAGTTTTGGCCCCTCACCTCTTCAACTTCTATTACATGTCATGTCTGGGGTAGAATTGGATCTAGAATCTTTTTAAACAAAATAGAAATAAACTCAATGCATTATGAAACTTTAAAGAAGTTTAGAATGTTGTCTCTGTAATTAACTGGTTTTAGCAAAAGGAGGCTTTCATCTTGCATGGTATCAACCTGGTATGGAACACTACAGGTTTAGGATTCTTTCCACAAGTGGTTAAATGTAAAAAAATGATCCAAGATATATTTGTTTTCTTTATGACAAGAAACATCCCCACAACGTAATAAAAAAGTAATGGAGATTAGAACTCTTGTGATCCTAATAATATGTAGAAGTCTTTCTGTCTCACTCTAGAAACATTTGGAGTTGTTCAGGTGAGGATTATCTGTCATAGAATAGTGTATTTGAATAAGTTAGCTTCCTATTCTGCAAAATGTCCACAGGCAGATTGCATTTCACATAATAGTATTTGCTTAGCAGGGTTTTCACCAGTTGCTCATGTGTGACACACTTCTTGCCCTTCCTTTTCTCTGAAAGCATGTAATATCCAGGGTCAGATATCTGTCGTGTGAAGCAGCTGAGTTACATAGAGAATGACTGTCTCAAATTAATCTTGACAAAATATAGGACACTGTGATCAAAAGGAAGGAAATCTTTGAGCCTTAGACTTGTGCTTTGTGTTGCTCTACTGCTACCCTGTCTTCCTCTGTTGTGGCTTCAAAGTATCACAATGGCATTGGGCTCAAGCTGCAATCCAGAGGCAATGTGAGTTTAGGCCAGAACTTGGAGTTTTATGTGCCATAAAGAACAGGGTCACTCAGAATAATTGGGGAAATTTTGGAGGGGTGCAACCAATTACAGAACATCCACAGAGCAAAGCAGTTCCTCAACACATATAATTGAAAGAGATCCCAGGGCCACACTTTGCTCTGCTTTCTCTTCTAAACAGTGTAGAATTTATCACAGTTTTGAAAGACTTCAGTCATCCAAAATTCCTCTCTACTTTAGAGAAAGCATTTTGCTACTGCAGCAGAAGTCTATGATAGTGGGGCAATGGGACAGTAGCTTTTTGAAGTTCAGCACATTTCTGAGGAATCTTTTTCTTTGGGCAACACCCTCCATTTGTTCTACCTTCTTCAGAACAATATACAAGACAAATTATGATAAACAGCTCTTTTTTCATAATAGACAGAAAAAAATTACATTATAATCTGGGGATCAAAAATAGAGTCCAACTGCTTGTGTGTTTGCCATATATAAACCTCTTGTTCTCAGGCAGTACAATGCTAAATGCTACAAATAAATGTGGAGCAATGTATGTGTTTTATTTGAAAGGACTCACATAATTATCACTCATATAGAAAACATGAATGTTTTCATGGTGAAAAGGTTAGGTGTGATCAGCCAGACAAGGCAACTGCACTTCTTTTTTGAATGAATGTATTTCTGTATCAAGATGAAAAGAGGATTAAATTAGCCACTGGTATTGTGACCTACTCACATAAGAAGTACCTGTATTGCTTAGACTAATTTATACTATAAATTTTTGGGGGACATAAAATGTAGTTGTGTCACTTGTGTGTGCAGCACTTCTCAGCACATCACAGGTGGGGTTCCTGTACAGTACAGTAATATAGTCAAAGGCAATCAACCTGGAAATAAAGTATCAGAGAAGGATAGAATTCTATATCCTTTGGAAAGAAAACCAGAGTAGGAAATTATAAATGAAAATATTTTCTTTGTGTCATTGCTTTCAGAATGTATGTGTGTCTGTGTACTGCTTCATTCCCATCCCATAAAAAATAATCCTGTTCTTTTTGGGAGCACGCACAAGCCTGAGCAATTAACATTTGCTTTTAGTGTGCATTTGTGCAAGTTAGATTTGGTTGCTTGAATGTTCATTCAGGAGGGACCTCTGAGTACTCAACTCTACTCTAAGTAAATGAGATAAATCTGTTTCTGTCTATTTCTAGCTGTATCTTCTTTTCTAGTGGATATTTATTAAATTAAAACCACACATTTTTCTGTGGTGTAAAAAGTTACTTGATCAAGAATGTGCAGTTTCTGGTACTGGAACTGAATGACACAAAACCACTACAGTATGTGAACAGACATAAATAAAAATACATTCCTTAAAAAGTCATAATGCAATTAAGTTGAATGTAAGTTTGCCAGCTGTATAATTTTTTATAATTTTGTCAAATTAATAATTTGTAAGTGCATTTGTTCTGTATGGCTGGCATTTAAAGCTAGTTATACAACATAATATTAAGATCCTGGTACCTCATTCCCTCTTGTATCAGTTAGCTCATATGGATTATCCTGAAGGATCCCAAATGAGACCTGGGCCAGTGTAGGCATATGTACTAAAGTATGGGAGAGCCCTCATATCAGCAATTTCCAAACATGCCTGCTTGTTTTACTTTGAGCACAGTTACCAGTTGCCTCAGGAGCAAGATCTTGTCATTGCACAATCAGTATGGTTTTGTAAAGCTGATCACTGCTAAGACCTTGTTTAGCAATAAACACAGATTTAAGAATAAGTTTTCTCCTCTGAGACCCTATGCTAGTCCTAGTTTTATATGCTTAGCTACAGCTATTAGTAGTCATCATATTGAGGAGACATTCATAGAGTAATAGAAAGCTTTCTCATAGAAATGAGATTATCTCATTCCAACCCTCCTGTCATGAGCAAGGACACCTTCAACTAGACCACATTTTTCAAAGCCCCATCCAACCTGGCCTTCAACACTTCCAGGGATGGGGCATCCCCAGTTTCTCTGGGCAACCTGTTCCACTGCCTTACCACCTTCACAGGAAAGAAAATCCAATCTAAACCTGCTCTCAGTTTGAAGCCATTCCCCCTTTCCTATTACTATATACCCTTGTACAAAGTCCCTCTCCAGCTCTCTCATAGCCTCTTTTGGTACTAGAAAACTGTTATAAGGTCTCCCAGGAGCCTTTTCTTCTCCAGCCTGAACAACCCAGATGAATAATCATCTCCAGACTTAACAGCCCTGTGTCCAGCCCCTTGCCTGAGGTTCCAGAAGGACATTTGCAAATGTTGGTTGCAGAGAAGACGTCCCCCTAAACTGCAGAGCCAAGGAACTGCTGTTTCTAAACTGCTCCAACCCACAAGGATTTATATTAAGAGGAACCAGAGCCATTCCCAGATAGCAGCTGTAGGAAGGTTGACCTAAGTACTCTCTTATGATACAATACTTAGTACCTGAAATCCTGTGGAACTAACATAAGGGTATTCAGAGGACAGTCAGAGGGATCAGCAGTGACAAAGACATGATCCTGCCATACATAAAGGCTGGAAAGGACAAAGAGCAGCTCTGTGCCTTTCTCAGTGGCTACTGGTAGGAACACAAGTGAGAAGATACTCTGAGGACAGATGCTTGAGCTCTTTCCTCTCCTAGCTCATTCGCTACCTTTGTGCTCATACAAATGTCTCTTCCTCTGCAAAGAAATTATAATATTTTCTTTTAAAAAGTACCTTCTTGGTCAGAGAAGGGTGGCCTTTGTTGTCCTTCGAGATAGTTATAATGGTCTTCATCACTTTCTTTAGATATTATGTGGTCATTCATTTGGAATGATCTATATGGTAAGGATAAGAGTTCTTTCCTTCCTTTTCTTTGAGATTGGATAAAACATTCATAATAACAACATGGGTTTGTCGTTTTCTTTTTTAGTGTGAAAGAGATGAAGAAAGGCACGTAACTACTTTTCTTCTTTGAAACATTGCCACAGAATTTTAAAGTAGTTTACCAGATTAGAAGACTCTAATTTGAGAAGGTTAAGGGATAGAAAGAAGAACTTCAAAACAGAAAAAACACATGAACAAAATCTTAATATTGAAGGTTTCAGCTTTTAGAGGTACATTCAGGGCATTTCCCCCTCTTGTATTATTAGCGTAACTTATCACCAGAATATTACTTGTTTACTGTGTGCAAGGTCCATGTCTTTTTTATATCAGAAAAGGATTGGCAAGGAATAGACCTAGTCAAGCTCAGAGGATAATTTAATGCAAAATTTATATTATAAAGACAATGATGCGTAATAATGTACATACTCTTGATGAGCGCTGTGATTCAGAAAAACACTGAAATACACTGCAGACTAATTATGAGCATATGGTTTTATCTGTCTAAAAGTTGGTACAAACACATAAATCCATTAATTTAAAAATGAAGTGCCAGTGCTGGGTGAAGCTGTTAATACAATTGTTCTGGTTGCGCACGTGTATTGCTGCCACTCCTGATATATAAGAAGATGAAAAATGCTGATTCATCAATAGTGAAATGTTTTGCAATGTCATCCTTAGGGTGCTAAATCGCTAAAGAGTCAGAGAAGCAAAAATGTGTTGTTACTTTAGGAGAAAATTTAAAATTTAATAAGGAGCTTCATAACAAATCCTCTTTAAATTTGAAAACTCGACAAATATACTCAACTTTGAAACAAAGCATTTTACTGGACTTAAAACAGTTTTTCAACGTTTCAGAATTTTTGTTCTAGAGCTGCCACAAAACGAAGAAATCAGTTATTCACACAGCTCTAATAATTTTGACATTTGTAACAGACCTTTTTCACTTCATGTTTTCTGTTATAGAGTCATATCTTTTAATGTCAGTAAATGTTCGTGTAATATTTGCATATTTGCATAGGTCCACTGAACCCCAAAGGGACTGGCTGAAATAAAGGTAAGTCGCAGTGGGTTGTTCCACTGAAAGTCAGTGTAACTGCTATTGTATTAAGCTGCTGCTCGATGTAAAAATAAGTACCAGACACTCAGTTATTGCAAGCTATTCTTCAGAGAGTCCTCACCTTGAAAGATAAACAACACCGTCACCAAAAGCTGGACCACTGACTGTATAGTAAAAGTATTTGATGTTTCTATTTCAGAATCACAACCACTGCTGCTTGTATGATGGACTTGAGAAGATACCCACTGGATGAACAAAACTGTACTCTGGAAATAGAAAGCTGTACGTACATAAGAAAATGCATGTAAAATCTAGTTCAAGTGCATGCCAGTTTTCCTTTTATAGAGCTGTGTAATATTTACATGTGTGTCTATAAACACTGTGAATCATGTAATTATCACCATTTGGATTTTTTGTTTGTCTGTTTATTTGACTTATTAAAAATATAAGGATTCATCCATTTCTGGATAGATGAATGCATCCTAGAAAAATGAGTTTAGGACAGAATTAAGTAATTTAGTATTCCCACATGACTTGGCAGAAATAGTGACTCAATGTTTATCTATGACAAAGAGATGAATATTTGTATTTTAATGAGATTCATTTTCAAGAGAACAAACACTGTGATACCATTTTCTTTCAGTATGCTTTATTTTGCATGGACCATCTTGCTGTAAGACACCCCCTGAGTTTTCAGATTGACCCCATTTTTGATTTGCAATTGTGTCCCAAACAGAATGTGTCCCAACAGATGTGTATTTGTGCTTCAGGAGTTCCTGCTCCATTTCTGCTGTTGGCTGAAAACTGTGGGCCATGTACAGAAAATACTACTGTATATATTCTATGTATATTCAGCTGTAGTCCTCCACTAGAGAAGCTAATGGAAATGGTGCAACTCACACTGTTTAGTGTGAGTGGAAAAGGTCTGCCTCAGATTGTTCTCTGTATTCATTGAATAATCTGCCTTCTTTTGGCAATTAGCATTGTAAATATACAACTGGTTTCAGAATTAAATAATAAACTAGTCTTAAATAACGGATAGCATTTTTTTCTCATTGTGGCCAATAGTGAATATTGTGTGGGTGATAAAAAAAAATAAATAAAATGAAAACAGAGTATTTTGCCTAAAATTCCTGGGCAGACTGTAATGGCACAGCTATTCAGGAGACCTTCCCACAGGCAAAATATGATACAGCTCTCCAGCTGTTCCAGTTCTTTTCATTGTCTCAAATGACAGGCTGCATGTTTAAAGCTACATTTGAGTCTGCTGTTATTTCTGACTTACTCTCCTGCTTTGCTTGCAGATGGCTATACAACTGATGACATAGAGTTCTACTGGAGGGGTGGAGATAACGCAGTCACTGGCGTGGAGAGGATTGAACTTCCTCAGTTCTCTATTGTGGAATACAGACTGGTGTCAAAGAATGTTGTCTTTGCCACAGGCAAGTATTGCCATTTGCCCATTTGGTGTTTAATTTTCTTGTGTCTGACAATTACTGTTGTATTAAAAATAATTAATCATTATTACCAATCATGATATGTAGTCTGTGTTGCATATTTGGCTAAAGAAACTACTTGACAAAGCCTGGAGGTAGCATCCCATGAAATGTCATTCCTGACCTGCATTCAACACTGCATTCAGCTCTGGGGTCTCCAAAACAAGGACATGGACTTGTTGGAACAAGTCCAGAGGAGGGCCACACACGTGTTCGGGGGGCTGGAACACCTCTCTGATGAAGACAGGATGAGAGAATTGGGGTTGTTCAGCCTGGAGGAGAGACCTGGAGTTCTAGCCGCCTTTCAGTACCTAATGGGGGCCAGGAAGAGAGCTGGGGAGGGACTTTTTACAAAAAATGTTTAGTGATAGGACAAGGGGGAATGGCTTCAAACTGAAAGATGGTGGATTTAGATTAGACATAGGAAGAAATCCTTTACTGGGGCAGTGGTGAGACACTGCGTTGCCCAGAAAAGTTGTAAATGCCCCATCTCTGGAAGTGTTCACGGCCAGAGTGGATGGAGCTTCGAGAAAGCTGGTCCCATGGGAGGGACATCTTTGATAGTCTTTAAGGTCCCTTCCAACCCAAACCATTCTATGATTCTATGATTCTATGATTTCTTGTTTATTTTTCTTTTTCATTGGTTTATGTGATACTTAACTGGACACCTAAATGTCTGTGATCTAAATAAATAGGAAGTCATTCACCTCTGAATCATGAGTTTAAATGTAGCTTACAGGGTTACTGATCTACATAAATATGTTTTGGCATACTAGGTCAAAAAGCTACCAATTTTTTAAAGACCTCCCTGCAACTTATCAGTGCATGTTTGTTTTGTTGTTGTGTAGTGAATGTAATATCTTTTATATCTTGATTTGTGCTGATGGGTGTATAGTACTTTATACATAGTGCCTTTGTCATCATAGTTAAGATGCTAAAATGAAATTCCTGTGTTTCCTGCTTGTTTCCTTGAAGGTGTAATAAAAGTTACTAGTAATTCACAGCACTGGATATCTTCAGATGACAAAGTGCAGTGTTGATTTATGTATTTGATATTAGATGCCAGTATAGGAAAATGTTGTTATGTTTGACAAGACCAAAGCAACGCAGAAAGCCATCAGCACATGTGGGGCCATTATTTTACTCGTTATTTGGAACCTTCAGATTTTCAGTGCTCTTCAGACCACAGGAGTGTGCTGTTCCATCTGTCCCAGCACACTCGAACAAATGAAGCACAGCTCAATCATGTTTGTAAGCATCACTTCACCCACTCTTTGGACACAGCATCTGTTTGAAAGTACACAGAAACATGAGTTGTATTTCAGAACAAAATGTAAATATTGCTGGGATTGAAATTAGTATGAGGAGATTTGCCAACTGCTGCTGTTCTTGTTTATCATTGTGAATGGAAGGGTTTTTTTCTATAGAGAATCAGATACTCTGATGCTATATCCTTACATTCTGCAGCTACGGCCACTTTTGGCAATAAGGGCTTACCTGCCTCTCCACAGGACTGGATATGCTTTTGTAGGAAGGCTCTTTTAGACAACAAGAAGAATACAGAGAATTTACTTGTGAAGCTTTTATGACAGTCCAAGGCCACCTTTTAGTTCAGCATGAAATGTTTCAGTAAAGGCACAGTTTGGTAATTTAGAGATGAGAGAGAGCTGTAAAATTCAGGAAAATGAGAAATCCAAAGAGATATGTGACAAATACCAGAGGGAGTAAAAACTAGGAGTACACATTTCTTTGACTGACCAAATTTTCAGAATTGTAATGATTCTTTCCAAAAAAACTAGTGAAAGGAGTAAAAAAGTCTCATGCTTCAGGGTTTAAGCATTGGGAAGTAGCATGGCACAGCCACAGAAAACAGATTACTCCATGTTTCTCGTACCATTTTCTGGAACATATAATTTTTGCCACTGATGAAGACACAATACTGAATTTACTATTACTTTGGTACAGGACATTATGAAAATGGTAATTTACCAATTATGAAATTTTGTGACAAGTATTTCCATGCAGAGGAAACATCATGTTTGTTTCTCAAAACCATGTTTAAATCTAAATCTGTGGCGTGGTAGTGAATCTGTTAGATAAAGTCAGCAGATTCCTTTCAAGTTTCCTCTCAAGACTTTCTTATGGTCCTAGTAATTAGGGTCAGTTTCTACATTTGTGCAGAAAATAAGTCAGGCATGCTTTTGGCTTTGAGGTTACTGAAGTCTCAAGGGAAGATATTAGTTCTTTGAGCGCAGTATCTCACTGAACATTTCAGAGTTTTCAGTCCTAGTGTGCTTTGATTGAATAAAACTAAAAGAAGACTTCAGAGTCATGCCATAAACAGCTTCTGGATTAGTTATTTCTCCTATCTTCCATAAGAAACAGTGCTTGTATAATCTTTTGTAACTTATGTAAAGGGAAAAATCTGTTCCCATAGTTACTACTGAGAAGCAACGAAAAGCACGGGAAAACCCCCATAGATAATGGCAGAAAGTTGTGCAGAGATGCAAGATTAGTGGAGGAACTGCATGCTTATTTAAAGTATAGCACGGAAGCTAAAAATTATCATGCCAAATTAGCAAAATGCATCTGAAAAAAAGTATAAAAATCAATATGGACAAATGCATCTATACAACTAATTATTCCTGTCCAAATTCAGTAGAGGGAATGTCAGGTTAGGTGAGGGATCTGTGCATAGAAATCTAGGGCTTGCTGTTGATCTCAGACTGAACATGAGCCAATAACATCTTTTTGGGAAAAAAAAAAAAGCAACAAAAATATGAATCACATAATAAAAAGGAGTCTGATTTACCTTGGTAATGCTTGAGCTTAATATTTGTGGTCAAGAGAAGCACTCCTCAAGACAGTTGTGGAACAATCGAAGCGGGTCTAGGGAAAATAAGCAATTGTGAGTGAAAGTCTAGAAAATGGTGTACCTGAGATTAGTGGAGAAACAGGTATGATCTGTAGTTTAAAAGGAGAACACTTGCTTGGGAACTAAGTAGAATTTTTAAGTGTCTAGGAGGTGCATCTGCAAAGCCATGCACAGTAGCATATTCTCTTTATTCATGATGGAGAGCAAGTAGTTTTTAAATTGCTATGAAGAAGAAATATCTGTTTGACTATCCTTCTAACACCAGCTGAAGGCCAAACAGGATACCATAAGATATCTAAAAAGGCACTGGATGCCCATGTGTCAGTAACTGAATTAAACCCATAATCAAATGATACCAGATCAGTGCTATCAATGGAGTCTAAAGAGCTATTGAACTCTCGAACAACTCTATTCTGTAAAGTGAGTACTCTTAAGGCAGTATTCAGTTGCCTAACCATAAGTATCTGGTGCTTCTTGGGAAGCTGTAGAGCATCCTGGTTAGCAGTTAGGCTGCTGTTCTGGAGTCTTACAGCCTTGTGTCCTGTGTCCACAATCTAATACTTCAGTATTGGTTACTTAACTAGTATTATGTTCTGCTCTTCTTTAGCCTGTCACATCTCCAATGGCATTAGACATCTCTGTATAGGCAATTAAATCACACCCTTAGAATCAGCTGGCTGTAAGTCTGGATCTCCATGGTTTTGCACTGAGAGCTTATGCTCCATCCATGTGAAAACATCTGCATTTAAACACTTGAAATGTAGTGCTAAACCTGTGAGCTGAATCTGCCTCCTAAATATTTGTTATCCAGAAATGCTAAGATATTAAACAGGAATGGGGATATGTAAAACACCACCTAAAATCTTCAAGTCAAGTAGCAATCAAAGATATATTAGCAACTTGTTGGTAAGAGGAGGATAGTCTTAAAAGATTTGAAAATTAAATATTTGAAAATTAAATATTTGAATATTAAATATCCTTTTCTGAAGGATCACTCTGTAAGGTACATTTCCAATTAGCCAAAGAACCTTCCCAGAAGAACATATTAAAATAAGAATTCTGTAACTGACCAATTCTGTTATCTTGTTTCATACTTGGATAAAACAGCAAGAGACTAATTTAGCCTTGAAGCCAGATATTTCAGCTTGCTAGATTTTAATGAAATTGGAACAGTAACAAGTAATCTCTTTTTACCAAGTGCCCAAATACATGAAAGAGGAATATCTAGGGCTCAGTTGTTGTTTAAGTATTTGTTTTCATGCCTGCATTCTCAATACTGTTAGATTTAAATACTTCCATCCAAATTCTGCTATTCCTACAGTATTTAAATTAGCCTATAGACATCAACACGTTATATGAGATGGGAAGAAGGATAACAAGGCTAAACAAGGTAACAAGATAAAGAAACCCAAATTTTGGTGGAAAGTTAGCAACCAGAATTTCCTGGTAGTTAATCTCGAAATGTACTGAGCCTTAATTGCCAAATCATTATCCAAGCATAATCAGGCAAGTAACAGTGTAATTGTTGAGCTCACTCAGAAATCAACTTTTATTAAATAAATTTTATAGGATGGGTCCTTCTTAAATAAATAAAGATCTGGATTTACAGTCCCTGAAGGTTAGGACCCATCCTTTTCCCTGAACTTTATCCATCTAGGCAAAGAGGGGGAATTAAGTAGGGGAAATAAGGAATGGGCCTTCTTTTAATTCCTTTTTTTCCCACAGATTGCTGTGGCCTGTTTGCTGGAGGTGAGATACTGTAGCAGAGATGGCAGGCTGGAGGCAGGGCCAGTAGTAGAATTTTGCTATTGATAAGGCACAGAAAATGGCGTGGGTGAAAGAGGTGTGTGTCAACAGTGGAGAGAAGTAACGTGTCACAAGTGTCAGTAATGTTCAGTAACAAAATCCCAAACTGAGAAACAGTACAATGGAGTGAACTTTGAACATTTATCTTGAATGCTTCACCTGTGACCGTTATCCATTACCTCATTATCATCTCTGCTTAATTAGGTAAACTAGAGAGACCTATCCTTAAAGGTGGACTCCACACCTGGTCTCAAGGCCAGAGATGACAACATAAAGATCTTCCAAGCACCAGATTCTTTGTCCTGAAGCTAGAACCCTGCAACCATACCCGGGGCCAGGGTTGTCAGTGTTTTCTGTCCTCCTGCTCTAGAGTTGGACCTGACTGTAACAGAGAGACTGAGTTGTGAGTCTGACTGTGCACTGGTCCTTTTGAGGTGCCTATGACATCTCAGACACCAGCGTGCAGCTGATGCATACAGGATGATGCATACTCCTTACATCTCTTTTGATCAGCAGGTGAAGTCTAAGAAGACTGCACTATACCCTCTCAAATAGCAGTTGATTAAGCAACTCACTTGAAATGCATACACATGAGCCTGGTGTCTAAGCTCCAATTCATTCAGTCAATCTAGCAAATGAAACCTGGAGAATTATCAATGTCCCCCTAAAATGGGCTCCTGTGGGTGTACTGAATTTTTCTTCAGTCTCCACTGACTGTATGGACTAGATTCTGCAAACATAAGGCCACATAAACTTTTTCATAAGCAGCTCAGTGAAAAAGTTAAGCTTTGGCAACAAAAAATAGAAGGCCTGGTTTCAATGGAGAACTTGTCTTTTGAAATGAAACATTGTTCATTGGAAAATGAAGATGTTAAGCAAGCTACAGTATAAATTGTTCTTTGCTGAAAATCGTGTTGACTGCTTCAGCAGAAAATCTTGGTCTGATTTTTGTGATGAAATACCTTCTTCTGACTCCACCAAATATACTTTTCTTGGTGAAACTAGAAGGCTTTTCATCCTGGAAAAAAATTATTCCTGATTGAAGTAATCACAGCAACCAAATACATCTATGAGATATTTCTTTTCCCAGTGATAGTTGTGCTGAGATTGTTTGATAAAACAGTTAAGGATATTTGCACAAGTTTGATAGTCCCTAGATGCTTCTGCTGCCTAGAAACGGTATAGATTTTTTTCTGTATGACTCAAAGTATACCAAACTATCAGGAATGTGTTGAAGAGAAATCTACAATTTTCTATTCCTTCCTTCTCTCTTAGGAAATCCATCATTCGTGTGTATATGGGCAAACATAATTTCTTAAACTCATATGCAAACATATAAACATAATTTAAAGAGAAGTTTGAAATTTTTAATTTATCTCTAGGTGTAATCTTTCATATCGTGCACATAATTTGCATTAGAATGGATGGGAACTGATCTAATATCTAGCTGGGTTCTCAACATGTGCTGAGTTTTTTTTTAGGATGTTGAACTAACTAGATCTTTTAGATGAGCTGTTAGAAGTATCATATCTAAGACTGGTAGTGCAAACACTGAAATCATGAAACTAATGTTGTGTGAATGACTACCTATTTCTTATACAGGTGTACTCACCAAATGCAAAGATGATTAAATCTGTACTCAGATAAAATCTGAGTACAGATTTAATCATCTTTGCATTTGGTGAAAGAAATCACAACTTTTTTTTAACCATTTTAGATTTCTAAATATATAAAATATATTCAGTAAGACATTGAGGCTCTTAATTTTTTTCATTATTTATTTACTCCATTTGTAACAATCCATGAGTCCTGTATGTATACACACACACACATATAAGTTCAACTTTTTTTTGCTTAAAATATTTTCGGATGAAAAATTCTGTCTGTCTCTCATTGATGTTAGAGGATCTGGTCTGAAGTCTTTTCCTCACTGGGATTCATTATAGTTTATTTTTGACACCACATGTAGCATGTTTCTCATAGTTCAAATGTAATTAAGAAGTCTCATCTCATGAACTCTTCGCTGTAAATAAAAAAGTATGCACATTACTAATCCTCTCAATATAAATGCTATACAGCAAACTGTACTTGGATAAGCATTTTACTTGGAGACCTAAACATTTGTTTTTAAAAACTAACCAGTGCTCACCCATCTGTTCAGTAATTCAAAGTAACTTATTCTGTCTCTTTTCTTCCCAAATACAATTTACTTGGACATCACTGTATTCACTGAAAAGCTTCTTTTAATGCCAATACAGTGAAGGTACTTTCTGTAGTGTTCTGCAGATGTCATACTAACTCCTGAAATGTGCATGCTTTAATTTCTGCAGAAACTGAAGGCAACTATCCACAAGTGTCTTTAATTCAGTATAAAAAACACTGTTTCTCCCTCTCTTTCCTCAGGTGCCTATCCAAGACTCTCACTGAGCTTCAGGTTGAAGAGAAATATTGGATACTTTATTCTTCAAACCTACATGCCCTCCATACTGATTACCATTTTATCATGGGTGTCATTCTGGATCAATTATGATGCATCAGCAGCAAGAGTTGCCCTTGGTATGTGCTAAGAATGAGTGGGACATTAAAATGTCATACTGAATGTAGCCTTCAGAGGTTGTTAAAAACTACAGTGTGATGTCAGTGTTTTGAAATTCCAGAACAATTTACGTTAAAAATCATGTCATCCAGTATTGCTTCAAAAGTGATAAGATTTCCCCTGCATGCAAGAATGAAGCTACCACTAAATCTCTTGACATGAGCTGCTCGTACAGGTCCTAGACTTGTCCTCACCAAAGTTAATGTTGTTGTCAGTAACTTCATCTAGGAGACCAGCTCCACAGTCGTACTTGAGCGTGGGCTTGTGGTCCAGCTCAGCGTGGGAAGACAAATGTGGCTCCAAGCCTCCTCCTGAGGTCCTGGCTTCTTTAACTGGTGCTGGCAGGAACAGACTTCAAGAACCATTGCTAGTTCAACACACAGGGGCCCATCAGCTGTAACATTCCACCTAACCCTCAGAATACATGGTGGGTTAAGTGCATGTTTATGACAGCCTAAAATGCCATTTATCTCATGACAGAAAAGCATGGATTTGGTACAGGTTGGTCATCCTTGCCCAAGACCTTTTCAGATCAAAGGATCCTTTAAATAAGGGAAGGTGGCTAGAAAATTGTGCTGTTGACGCGCTGGAGGGAAGGGATGCTATCCAGAGGGACCTTGACAAGCTTGAGGGGTGGACCCACATGAAGTTCAATGAGGCCAAGTCAATGGTCCTGCATGTGGGTCAGGCAATCCCAAGCACAAGTACAGGCTGGGTGGAGAATAGATTGAGAGCAGCCCTGAGGAGAAGGACTTGGTGGTGTTGGTTGGTGAGAAGCTTGACATGACCCTGCGGTGTGCACTTGCAGTCCCCAAAGCCAGCTGTATCCTGGGCACATCAAAAGCAGTGTGACCAGCAGGTTGAGGAAGGTCCTTCTACTCCACTCTCGTGAGACCCCACCTGGAGTACTGCATCTGACTCTAGGATCCCCAGCATAAGATGGTTGTGGACCTGTTGAAGTGAGTCCAGAGGGACGCAGAGATGATCAGGGGCTTGGAGCACCTCTCCAAGCAGGCCAAGAGAGTTGGGTTTGTTTAGCTTGGAGAAGGCTCCAGGGAGACCTTATGGCACCTTTCAGTACATGAAGGGGCCCTACAAGAGAGCTGGGGAGAGTCTTTGTGCAAGGTCATGTAGTGGTAGGACAAGGGGGAATGTCTTCAAACTGAAAGAGAGTAGATTTAAATTAGGAGGAGATTCTTGACTGTGCGGGTGGTGAGGCACTGGAACAGGCTGCCCAGAGAAGTTGTGGAAGTGTTGAAGGCCAGGTTAGATGTGTGTTGGAGCAACCTGATCTAATGAAAGGTATCCCTGCCCATGACAGCAGGGTTGGAATTAGATGGTTTGTAAGGTCCCTTCTAAACCAAACCATGTGGTGATTCCGTCATGGTTTAGGAATGGTATTCTCCCATTTCTACCACGAAAACCATGATGCTGCTCACTTCTGCCTGCCCCCTTCTCCTTCCACTGTGGATGGCTGGAGAGGAGAACTGGAGACACAGAAGGCAAAGATCATGGATTGAGATAAAAACAGCAATGAGAAAATTAAATCAATAACAGCAACAATATTAATAACAAAAGTGTACAGAAGAGAGATTGATTCACATGCAAAAATGCTCACTGTGGAACTCATGACCCAACTGCACCCACACCACCCCAGCCCAACCCAGAGAGAGCCCTTCCTTCTGGAAAAAGAATCCCTTCCCCCCACCCCCCAGCAATGAGTGGTATGGATTAAGGTTCTGGTCCTAGCCATGCCCCCTCCTGGCTACTGCAGAAATTAACCCTGTCCTGGCCAGAACCAGGACAGATTCTATGACAATATTTCACAGCAAGTACTTAATCTTTTACAGAAGCATACTCAAGGATAGCTGTAGCTAAGGAAGATTAAATGGACCTATAAATCCGTATGAATGCTGCTGCCTCTCATCTTGTCCCAGATTCTGTGCTTCCCAATAGCACAGCCTTCCTACCCAGAGCTTGTCACTACATCTGTGCTAACTTCCTGAAGTACTCTCTTATTTCCTTAAAACAGGAAGATATTCCATAGTTCCCTTATTTTTCTGTAATGTACCACAGCAAACCCAGACTCCAACCCATGCCTATATGATTTCCCATTTCTGTACCCCATACCTCCCAAGGTGCCACATACCAAAGCAGGCAGGGAAGACAGCTATATCTCTGTGCTTCATCATATTACGTCCTAGCATCTGAACTTGAGTAGCTGAAGATATTTTAGATTAACTGCAGTTACTGCAGATACTGTGGATGAGCTGGTATAGTATGGGTATGATGCAATCTGGCATGACACACTCTGCAGGTCGGGTGTTAAGCAGCTTGCAGCTAAGTAGTAGCTTGATAGGAAGTGGGGCATAGAGTACAAACATCTCTGAGATATTCATAAATGAACTGGATACCAAAGTTCCACTGGAGACACTATGACCAAGTGAGGGGAGCACTTCAAACACATCAGTCAGCATCTAGATTTTACATACTGGCCAGAACTGCAGAGAACAGATGGTTACACAGAAGTTACCAAACCCAGTGACATTCCATGCCCTTCTGTAATAGGTTCATAAGATTTTTCCTTGTTTAAGGAACAGGAATGTCTCCTGTGGCCAGTTTCTGTGTAGCACAAGTTCATCAAGTACTGTAAGACAAATATTAGAACAAAAGTCAGAGAGTACAAGCCAAGCTCAGGAGACCAAATGTTCTATTTCCAACTGATAGAAAGTCCTTTTGAGCGGACTAAAATCCATCTGATGGTTTCTTCTGAAAAACAATTAGTGCATTGGTGATTATGTCTGTGATGTTTGTATAATAAAGTTCAGTACCATAGGTCTTATCCTATGTTGTTTGTATAGCCCCTCTTAAGAGTCTGAAGCTGATGTGAAGTGTATTAAAGGCAATGCAGCACCTCTGTATGTGTGTAACTGGCTCTGAAAAGTGCAGTACAGAGCAGGTATACCTGCCGGCCTTATTTGTTAGAGGAAGCATTCCCTGTGCAATGCCCTGGAACACAGAGACAAGCTTTTACCCAACCCCTACAGGAAGCCTGTATTCTCTGCAAGAACCTGATTCTAGTTTGTGCCCTTCCATGTTTTGCTCCTGTCCCTGGTCCCTTGCTACACTGAACCAAATAATTGCCTGGAGCCCAGATATGGAGCAAAGGTCAGCTCATTCCAGAGACTGTATGCTATGGACACTGCAGGTAGAGGCTGATACAGGGCTAATCACAAGAGAAATGTTCAAACCTATCAATCCTGCGCTCTCAACTTTTTTCTAGTTAGCTTTAGAAGTTCCTAAATGGAGTCATTTGAGTAAGGAGAAAAATAATCTCTAGAGTTCTCACTTGTGGGAAGGGCTGTAATCACAGGATTATCTTATTTTTTTACCATAAGGGATGCTGTGCTTTAAAATAAATTGTTGATCTCCAGAAGGACATTTGCCTGCAGGGTTTCAGGATCTCCCAGGGAATGTATTTCCCTTTGGCTAGTGATAGCCACTTTCTATTCAGTGTGCTTAATCTTCTGGATCAGCAAACATCTAACATCAACGCACACTTGTTTCCCAGTTTAGAGGAAAAACACTGAAAACCACATGATGCTGACCTACTAAATACACAAAATATACGTTACAGAATCTCATAGTGTACTACTGCAGTTCCCTGGAGTGACATTGTTTACACCGACGGCTTGATTTTGAGTTGTATTGTCTTTATTTCTGTCTCTTCGGGTAAAAGAAGCTGTGCTTTATTATATGGTAGCAATTTTCTTTCATCCTTTGTTTTTGTTCTGCCTGCAGTTTAGTGATTACTTACAAATTGATGGTATAATTATGGAATCAGTGAAAATAGTAATGGAGGGAACCTAATAGAATGGCTTGCCTTGAAACGTAGACTTGTTTCACAAATCAGTGTTTTCAGCAACCTGTGATTTGTGATTCCCATAAAATTTCCAGCAGAGATACGGATCCTGAAGTTTATTGTGAATTCAGGTAGACTGACAGTAAATTTGCTTTTCTTTCCAGATTTTCAAAACAGTACTCTGTAATATATTTTCAGGTGCTATGTCCATCCTTAGATAAATAACTGAGGGTTTGACAAACCTTATAGATTTCTCTAGATATTTTATTAGTGTCCAGTTGGTCACTATAAAAATGCAGCTGTCATTCCTTTTTCTTTCCACAAATGCACATACCTGTCTACCTCTCACTGCTCACCTCACTTCTTTCTATGTAACTAGCCTACTGCTCAAAACTAGTCATCAAATTCCACTTATATGTTGTTCTTCCTGAAATAGGTGTCTAAAATGGAAGGGATGAACTGCTCAAGAAAGGTGTCTGTCTCTCTCTATCTGCTAAAGGGGGACCTTACAGGGCCAAGGTCAACTAACTGTTTAACTCTTAGAAATTTAAATCTGTGTGGAAGAAGCCTTTCAGCATCTATGTGAACACTCTTCCTGTTTGGTTTCATGGGAGATTTCCAGTACAGCTAGGCTGGCTTCCATGAAGCTACCTTAACTCACGGCAAGGTGCCAGACCCCCTTGTTAGCTGTTCCTCTTGATCACATGAAGGAAATAATTGTAACAGAATAATAATGCATCAAGCTTTAATTTTGCTTTCATTTGCAGTAATGTTACCTGCAAGATATCTTTCAGAAATTTTTAAGCTTCTTCGCACTGACAAGGCGTATTTGCCAAGAAGGAAAGTAAAATTGAAGTGTGGTATGGTTGGAGTTGTAAGACATGTGCTCTTTTTTTGTTTGTGTAGGAATTACAACTGTGCTGACAATGACAACAATCAACACTCACCTGCGAGAGACTTTGCCTAAAATTCCATATGTTAAAGCCATTGACATGTATCTCATGGGCTGCTTTGTGTTTGTCTTCTTGGCCTTACTTGAATACGCTTTTGTCAACTACATTTTCTTTGGAAAAGGCCCTCAAAGGCAGAAGAAACTTGCAGAAAAAACAACAAAGGCAAACAATGATCGCTCAAGGTTTGAAGGCAGCCGGGTAGGTTTCTTTATATATATTCTCTCTATTCTTTTATTACGAAGACTGTCGGAATGAAATAAACCAAACAGGCTCCTTAAAGACATCACCAACCGCATTTTCTTTTTGTGGACAAACTTTGGCATTTTATTTTCAAGAACCAACACTGAAGAATATATTTAGACAGACATGGAAGTGAGTATCATCTGTATGACAAGTAACTGTAAGAAGACAGTGGGAGTGCAACTAGCTTGAGAATAAAGGCTCAGATCTACGAAGGCTTTTATTTGTCTAAATCAAGTATAATCTAACTGTGATTTGAAGTACCTACATAAGGGAATCCAGGATCTGAGCACACTTTTTCTCACTTCAGTTAGAGCAGATGCATTTACCATGGGAGAGAATAGATAAAGCATTAGTTCTGCCATGCTAATTAATTGGCCAGCATAGTTGAACGTCGTGTGTGGCATTGTCATATGCTGCTATTGAAGACCAGCATAAAAGTATTAGTCCTAGAGAAGCTGCCAGATTGATTTCTGAAGCATGGTATTGGCAAGGTCTGTCCTGATTACCCTCCAGCCTATTTCCTTGCCTGGAGTATTTCTTCATCCGGTGAATACCTTTTTTTTTTTTATCTTTGGAAGACAAATTCAAGGTATTCAATAGTCTGTGACATTAACAAGCCGTGTCAGTTTGAATAGAACATTTTTTTTTACTAAAATGTTCCCAGTGAGGCTTTTTTATTCAGTTCTGTTGAGTAAGACTATTTTTTTTCTATCAGCTATAAATTAGAAGAGTTCACAGGGACTAAGCTACTACCTGTTTATCAAAACCAGTAACATAAAAGTAATTTCAAGCTATATTTTTTCACCCTAATGATTTTGTCTGCTATAATGAATTTAATGCAGAACTACACCTAATTATCGACACTCATATCTGTGAAAAAATTCTGAACCAATAAACACATTGTTGTCCGCTATATTATGAAACCAAATTCTCATCACAGTTGGCAGCACTGCTTAGAACTAAGATATCAGGAAGAATGAACTCCCTTTCCTGGAAAAATAAGTAGTCATAATAATAAAAAAATACAGATGGGGAAATAAAAGCATATTGGATTTTAAAGCTATGGAGAAGATTTTAGCTGCAAGCAGGTAATGCAGATGTATGCACTATGGTTGAGATCTCCTGCTAGAAACCGTCTGGTGAATCTCATCCATTTAAATGATTTACATAATTCAGTACAAGACCTGTTAATGGGCTCGATATCACCCCATGTCTGGTGGCTCTTCTATCTTGGGATCAATTCATCTATATTGTCAAAGTAACCATAACCTTAGCTAATGAAAATTTAGATTTTCATGCCCAGTTCATGGTACTTTTATATCCTGGATCTTCGCATACCGTATATCAACCTTTTTTTTTTGCCTTGCTTTTGACTTACAACCTTTTCTTTTGTTTCTTACCGTCCTAAGCAATATCACGAACTGTTCTGATTTTTCTGCTGGTTTAATATCAACCATGCATGAATGAAAAATTTCTTCACAGAAATGGTTATCAAACATTGAAACAGGCTGCCTAGGGAAGTAGTTGAATCACCATCCCTGGAGATATTTAAAATATGTGCAGATGTGGCACTTAGAGACATGGTTGTAGTGTGGTAGGGATTGGTGGGGGTCGGTCGCTTCTCTGACATGACAAGTGACAGGATGAGAGCTAATGGCCTCAAGTTGCACCAGGGCAGGATTAGACTGTATACTAGGAAACATTTATTCACAGAAAAGGGAGTCAGACATTGGAACAGGCTGCCCCAGGAAATGGTGGAATCACCATCCCTGGAAGTGTTCAGAAGGTGTGTGGAGGTGNTTTTTCTGCTGGTTTAATATCAACCATGCATGAATGAAAAATTTCTTCACAGAAATGGTTATCAAACATTGAAACAGGCTGCCTAGGGAAGTAGTTGAATCACCATCCCTGGAGATATTTAAAATATGTGCAGATGTGGCACTTAGAGACATGGTTGTAGTGTGGTAGGGATTGGTGGGGGTCGGTCGCTTCTCTGACATGACAAGTGACAGGATGAGAGCTATGGCCTCAAGTTGCACCAGGGCAGGATTAGACTGTATACTAGGAAACATTTATTCACAGAAAAGGGAGTCAGACATTGGAACAGGCTGCCCCAGGAAATGGTGGAATCACCATCCCTGGAAGTGTTCAGAAGGTGTGTGGAGGTGGCACTTGGGGACACGATTTAGTGGTGAACATGGCAGTGCTGGCTTAAGGGTCAGACTCAATGACCCTAGGGGTCTTTATCAACCTAAGCAATTCTATGATTCTATGAAATAAGGATACAAATCCAGTACACCGGAGTTGAAAGAAGAGCGTGTTACTTTGTCCTTTGGAGTCCCAGCTGCAAAAAGGAACTCTGTATGCTTTGTAGAATCATATGTACTCATACTGACTGTGCATATTTTCTGTTCAGTTGACACAGGATAAATAATGAGGTATGCTCCCCTTCTGTGTAGAAAACATTCTGTCCCTAGGCCTCAGCTGGTAAAGTGAACACAGCTTTCTTGCAGTTAGTGGATTCAGTGCCTTCAGAGAAGCAGTGCCAGTATGCAACAGGAACAGACAGAAACGTTAGGTAGAGCTAATCAGAAATCTTTGAAACAAAGCATAGACAGAAAATGCAGATTCAGTGGATGTAGGATGTCAGATTTGAATTTTGCATTTCAGAAACACTGGCAAATGCAAAGCAGAGGCAATTGGTCGGAACAGGTAAGAGGTCCCATTGATTTCAGTATGAGCATCTCAGGGAAAGTGCATCTAGCAGATCTGTCTCAGACAAAGTTTACCAGGCCTTCGAGACACTGCAGTCCTGAAGTAGGAAAATGAAAATGGTTTCCATGCTTCTGGATCATGCCCACCATACACCATGCTGTACAGATATCCATGAATGTAGCAGGACAGATGGTCATGCTAGAATTTTGAACATGCTTCTATGGAAGACATTATCTGAAAGCTCTACAACCTTGGCTCAGACCTCTTCAGGGCCAGTAAAGTGGGATTAATTCCAATCTCTCCTTTGGTGGCTCTTGCAAATCATTGTTGGAAATAACAGTTACTTGCTTCTTGCTTTAAAGCAGGGACTCAGGTGCTAATGTTGTGGGAGAGGCTCACAGGCTGGAGAGTATACTGCATGGTAAGAGAGGCTCAGAGACACGGATGAAGACTGCTTTGTGCGAGTTCTGTGAAATTGTTGGATTTGTGATTTTGGTGAGGCTTCAGGCTTCCATGGAGTGTAATTCCAGTCAGAAAGGGAAGGCTTCTAATCCTGGGAAATACTCAAAATCTCATGTGATTTGGGGCTCAGTGATATTTTTTTAAAAAAAAGTGAATGCCTAAAAGCAGGCAGCCCTTTTTGCTGCTGTCACCACTATTTCATGGCTGTCAAAGTGTATGCTGTGCTGGAAAGAAGATTGTAAAGGGTTCAAATATAAAACTGGAAGAAGGCATTATTATTAGTTTATTTCTGACTGCTATTTTGGACTGATTTGTGTTGTTGTTTTGTTTTAGCAATTGAATTTGCTTATATATGAACCATATGCTTGAGCTCCCTGTCACTGATTTAGAGTGCTAGCTCAGGGCACTGGAAAAACAAAGCAAAACATAAACCAAATCAAACCAAATGAAAAAACCAAACAAACAAACATTATTCCATTTATTGTCCACATCAGATGTTGTAACTTGTAAATGTAGTGACAGGACAATTCTGTGCTGTGTCAGGTCCAGCCTGAGTCAGGAGGGGCTACGGTGCTGTGGAAATCACTTGTTTGTGTTGGGAGGCAGCACTAGCAGAGCAGAGACAGCTCAACATATTTCCTGGTGCTCAGACCCCGAGTTCAAGCTTTGCTCTTATGGTTCCCAAGACTGGGAGTGCTGCTGAGGCAGTGTCACTCTCTTGTGTTGGGTCAGGCTGAGATGGAGTTAATTTCCCCATAGCAGCCCTCACAGTGCTGTGCTTTGCATTGGTTATAAACACTCCTCTTATAGTAGCAAAAAGGCTTTTCATGCTTTCCTAGTCTTATTTGACTATAGAGAAGGGGAGCTTTAGTAACAAAAATGTTCTAGACCACAAAACCCACAGATGTGGGTATGTTTGTGTTTTATTTGATAATTGCTTTGCAAAGCAATCACTCTTCAGGCTCAGTAACTCTTCTTTCTAGTGCATGCAATTGCATGGTCCTGCATCAGAGGTTACAGGTCTGAAAAGCCAAAACTGGCACAGCCACCCCCATGTTGCTGCTGCTACTGATATGGACATGCCACACCACTGCCAGACTTTTAGGTAGTTCTCTCAGTTATTCCTGATACACTACCACTAAGGCTTGCTGTGTTGAGGAGGGCTCCACCAGCTGCTCCTGCTGAGCTGTCTGTTGACTTCACTGCTCCCATTATGGTTTGCTGTCCAGCTTTGTCCGTGTGTTGAAGACAACAAGCCAAATAGCTCCAGGTGTAAGAAAGAGCTCTTGCAGCATGGGGATGGCACAGCCAGTGTCCTCATGTTGCAGAGGGGTCAAAGAAAAGCAGTGGGGAGAGGAAAATTCTGCCCTGTGTTCTTGGGTGTAGCACTGCTGAAGGTGGCATGATGACAGAAGCATGTCTGTCTAAACTGAATCTCTGGAAAAGGTTTCAGAAGATTCAGAGCTGGCAATGAGATGAAATATGAGTGAGTCTTTATGAATGACTCATCTGTGGATCAGCAACTGATTACAGAGAAAATTTCACACTGAGCCGTCTCTTCTTTTGACTGCTTTTGCATCACATTTTATTTCAGATAATGCACTGTAAATAGTATTCCTCACAAAACTGTTCCAGCTTATCCCAGTAAACCATAGCACTGGACACAAACATAGAATGCTGCTTTTTTTATGTGTATAACCAGTTTTTGTACATGTACCAGACTTGGATTGAAAACTCTGTTTTGGAAACCTTGATAGTCTGCTTCATATATGAGGAAAAGCTCTAGGATAAAGGAAGAATTGAATTTTGATTTTTTAATAAAATATTTCTTCTGACTATGATATTGATGCCGAAATTAAAGTCCTGGAGAAACTGTCAGAAAGGGTGACCTCTAAAAATGTTTTCCCTTGAAAATGGATCACCATTGTAGCGAATCAATTCTGTTTCTCCTGCTCATGTTGGCAGATCCAGGCTTCATTTTTAGCTCTCAAAACTTTCAGTTTTGATACTAAATTGTTCCTTTTAAGTAAGGCTCAGATACAGCCTTATTTACTACTAAATCAGCATGAGAGAGCTCTAAGGCAATTCTGTTCTCACTTGTTTTTCACTCTTGTGATAGAGGCTACTGGTATAATCAGATGGTGAGCATGTGTTTTGGACATTGCTCCTTCTGGGCCAATCCACAGAGGTTGTGATATGTTACAGTCCCCTGCTAAAAATAATGCTTCTTAGTTCAAGCTGTGGCAATTTACATTTTCAGTTTGGTGGGACAAAAATTTCAGCCCCAGAATATCAATCAGGAGGGTAACTATCACACAAGCTCATTCAAGTTTCAACCCCCCGTGGCTGTCAGACGTGTGGGAAGAGCTTTCGTTGAACAAAAATAATGTGTAACCCTTTATAAAAAAGGCCTTCTCATCAGGCAATGTCTGAATGTTTTTTTTAGCTCTGGAGATTCCTGGCTCAAACCCCCGCTGTTGGCCAAGGCAGCAGATTCCCACCAGGCATTGCTGAGAATAGAGGCTCAGGACACTTACATCTACTTAGCACTTTTAAAGAATTGTTAGTTGTAGCAACCCTTCTCATAGGTGGGATTTTTTTCTGAAAATTAATAGCTTGGCTGCTGTGGCAGAATTATCACTCAGTTTAAATTGGGAAATAGGAGAATAGGAAAGCTGGCAGTATTCTCCTGTGCATCTTCATCTTTCCTGAATACTTTTTTCGGTGCTGTTTTGAGCAGTGGGATATTTTTGAAACATGAGTGTGATGAGTAGGTGCCAAATTTTGAAATATATCTGTCAAGGGTGATGAGCACAGTTCTTGTGGGAAGAACTTGTGGGAAGAATCCTGTAGCTTATGATGGGAACATTCAGTGTGCACTGGGAAAATCATACATGTATTAATTTTGTTTTGCAGCCACTTAGCACAAGTATGAATCGTTCAAATCCAGAGACAGTAAGAAGGATTGTATGTGGAGTTCACAGTACAGCCCAGAGACTGTAAGAGTCCAGACAATGTGAATTACAGGGCAAGGGAGGGCCATACATCTATTTCCTTTTCTTCCTCTGTCCTAATATGTCAAGGTTAATTATCAAACTCCATTATTAGTTGGTAGAGAGTGATAATAATATGGAAGTTCCAAATTAGTTTCCTTCTTCATACTTTCTTTGTTTTTCAAGATCTTTCCATACCCAATTCTGCTGGGTATCCTGGGCTCATTGACTAGGCTGATAGAACATAATTATCTTTTTCTTTTTTTTTTTGTGGTTATTAATAAATATCAACATATTTAAATGGTAGTGAGAGAAGTATCAACTTTTAGACCCGAGGAGAACACTATGATTTTTTTTATGCTTGCAGTTTTACATTATTTTTAAAATATCCAAGGCATAATGTGGTCAAGGAATTTAGCTTTAAGCACAGATAAAACTTGGGTCCATTTATGCATAAGTAAAGGTGATGAAAACTGCTATCACATAGTTTACCCCTTGCAAAGTCACTGGCACTTGCTCCAGAGCAAATCAGGTGAGAATCAGGTAGCTGGAGCCTAGATTACAATTTATACCAAAAATAATTTCCATTTTATTATAATTTTAAGTGGAGATCTGTTTTGTGGGATAATGATCAAGGAAAACCAGTTGATGTAATCTTTTGGATTTCAGTCAAACTTGATACCAGCTCTCACAGTATCCTTCTGGACAAAATGTCTATCATTCAGGTGGATAAACACATCATGCAATGGGTGAGCAATTGGCTCACAGGTTAGACACAAAGGGGTGAATGGGGTTACTTCAGGCTGGCGACTGATCACTAGTGGGGTTCCACAGGGCTCCATCCACAGACCAGTGCTCTTGGACACGGGACTGGAAGGGATACTAAGCTTGAAGATGATACAAAATTGGGGGGATACAAAATTGACTTCTGCTAGGTGGAGAGGCCCAGCAGAGAAGGCTAGGAAGGACCTTAAGGGGAAACAGCTGAGGTCACTTGGTCTGTTCAGCCTGGAGAAGAGGAGTCTGCGGAAGGACTTCATCATGGTCTAAAACTTCCTCTTGAGGGGAAACAGAGGGGCAGTCACTTCTCTCTCTTGACCAGTGACAGGATCCAAGGGAATGGCCTGAAGCTGTGCCAGGGGAGGTTTAGGTTGGATATTAGGAAAAGGTTTTTCACCCAAAGAGTGGTTGGGCACTGGAACAGGCTCCCCAAGGAAGTGGTCACAGCACCCAGCCTGTCTGAGTTCAAGAAGTGTTTGGACAATGCTCTCAGGCACACTTGGGGCTGTCCTGTGCAGTGCCAGGAATGTGACTTTGATGATACTTGTGGGTCCCTTCTAACTCAGAATATTCTCTGATTCTGTATGTACTTCAATGCTAATTTTGATGTAAAATAATTTAAGACTAATTACGGAGACAGTTTTTCATGATGTTATTTGCGCATATATTGCACATGATGGGAGGTGTTTACATGGTATTTGAAAATTTGAGATTGATGAACTACTAAACATACCTATGGGGCTTGAGCACAACGTTTCCTCTTTTTGTGTAGTAGAGTGAAAGACTTACGAGGGAAAAAGAGATTTTATTGTAACATACTCCTTAAAATTTATGGAATATTAAACAGAGAACTACATGAACTTGAAACAATTCAGACACGACCTAATAATAAATCAAACCTTACTGTAGTTTCCTGACTCTAGTGAAGTGTGTTCAAATTGGCATTAAAGCTGAAGTTTTCCAAACATCTTGACTGGAGAAAGGTATTCAATAGCAGCTGTTGTATTTTATGTCTTAAAAAAAGAATACCTAACACCTAAATGAGCCTGGATCTTGGGTAGAATTAAGAATTCAGGACTTTCCAGAGGTTAAAGGGCATTAAAGTGTTGGACCTATAACATGCAATCCAGTTGGTGATGTGATGTTCCTCCAAGGGCGAGGACCTGGTTCTTTGTGAATGTTATCTAAATTCTCCTCTTTCTGGCTTCCATTAGGTGGGTTACGGTGTAATGACATTAGAGTGCTGTATTCTTTGAATTTTTCGTTTGTACTGTAATATGTATAGTTCAGAAATGGTGAACATTCAAAAATGAATCTACTTGTCAGCCTCCAAATGGAATTATGTGAGATTCTGTCACTTCACCCTGGTGCAGAAGCTGTAGATGTTCAGAGGTGAGAGGGATGGCGTTTGATTAAAATTGATTCTGAAATAAGATGCAAATAGTTTTGCATATTTATATCCATGCTGGTTCAGCAGGGAAATAATTAATGATTTGGTACTCAGCTGTTTTCATCTGTTTTGATGAGCTCGCTGGGAAACACTCCATGGAAACAACCAGCCCTTGCTTGTGTTGGGGAGATGTGAGAACCAACAAGAGACCGCAGTGGGGAAATGGGAAGGAATGGCTTCAGGTGGAGCTACAGTGGGCAGAAAGGGGGCTACAAGAAGAATGGAAGCACAAGGTTGGCAGAGAAGTCAATAAAAGAGAAATATTTAGGTTAAAGAAGGATGGTAAGGAGTGAGGGGAAATTAGCCAAATCCACAATGTCATTTCTCAAGTTTATAAGGGCGTTTGAGAGTAAAGCCTGTGTTAACACTTTAGGGAGAATTTCCAGTGTGCAGTATTATTTTTGAGCCAGGTGATAAAATTATATTCTAAGGAGTAAAACTAAAGTTTTATCAAAGACATTGGCCTGTTTTTTCATGTGTAGCCATGACTGACTGTAATCCGTTCAGCTACTTTTCTTAATATATATACCTGGGGTAACATTTTCCCTGGAGGCACTGAGCAACACTCATGTTCACTCATAAAGGATTTTGCCTTCCCTGTATATTCAGGCAAATGTGAGTTGACTTGCACAGGATACCCTGCCATTATTGGTTTGCTTCTTTATTCATTGAGAGAGCTTGTGTACCTTTGTCAAAGTAATTTAAATCATTGCTTAAATCATTCAGAAGTCATGTTTATGTGCAAATACTTTTTAACATGCTGCATGCATTAAGTATTCATACTTCAAGACATCACCTTAAGATTGTCACAAAGTATTAGCATATAGTGCTCTAATGTTGTTGAGGTCTTAGGTGGTTTATCCAAAACCTCTGAAGGAATCAATTTGAGGGAATAAATCTCAAGAGTATCTGTGGACCAGAGCCTGATTTACTTTCTGCAGACCCCTTCATCTCTCCATCTACTCCTTCGTTGTATTTGACATGCAAGCCCATTGCTCCATTATCAAAGAGATGCATTTCAAAAATACGTTTCCAAATATGTTTCATTTGAAATTTTGAGAAAATATATGCTGTCATGGACCTTCATAGGACATAACAGACAAAGAATTTACACAAACATTGCCACTTTCTTGACCACCTTTCTGGTTTGATTTCTAGATGCAATGACAAGCAGTGAAAAGTGGCAGCATCATTGGCATATCCAAGGCAGAAGCTATGTTAGGGTGACATGTAAAGTGGGCAGATAAGGTGAAGAAGGCTATGCAATGTAAGGAAATAAGTGGAATAAAATTAATGCCTTGGGCAGGAGAAGCCTGAATGTGTAAATATCCATAATACAAGCTTTCAGCTGACAGCTCACAACAATCCAGGCTTGATGTAGAAGGACCAACTACCCTTGGATGGGCTGATACCTGTGTGTAAGTAGTGGTAGACAGAATCAGAAGAGATCAGGAAGTCCTAAGGGAGAGAGTAGCTGAAATCTGTGGTAGAGACCTGCAAGGGGAAGGCAGGGCTCTGAGGGTGAAGCCCAGCAATATGGTCTCTGCTATGGCATTTTTAGTAAGCTGAAGGACATTTCTCAAAGCCTAGAAGGAGGTGGGAAGGGAGATGACATGTGACACCATGGGGATCTGGATGAGAGATTTAGTTTTAAGCTTCATGGGGAAAATACTGATTGTGGAGATATTTTATGCATTGTGTAAAAAAAAAAATCCTAATTATAATTTGTCCTCTTTGTGGGAAAAAAATAACAGAGGAAACTGAATAACTTTTTTCAGAGACCGCCATAAGTAGTGATGATATCCATGGCTGTATTTTACACTTGTGTTTATTCCTTGGTTACAGATCCTGCTTAACAACATGAACTCCTTTCTACAAACCTCAGGCTCTTATTTTTGTACCCAAAGTGTTTCTGCCATGGAGAAATAAATTCTTCTTAATCACCCCTGAGGCTTCTCCACCAAAGTATTTTGTTTCATGTTACTTATTTTTGTTTATAGGCACTCATCAGCATAATGTGCCATGGTCTACAGCAGCAGGATTTTTTAGACACCTTAGGATTTTTTTTTTCTACTTACTTGTATATCATTCATAGCATTTTATGTTCTTTTTCCATTTGCCAGCAGCTTGGCAAAGCATTACTGATATCCTATCATAATGGTCTTCCCTGAGAAGAGATCAGCCAAAGCATCAATAATTTATGAAAGAAATATCCATTTCACAGACTTTTAAAAAAACTGAAAAAAGTTAAATGCATATGGACAGACACGTAACTACGCATACCTTTAATGCATCACAACAAAGCTTGCAAAGGACGTGGTATCAGATGACTGTCCAAACTTCAGAAGGCCCTGTCAATAATCTGTTTTTACAACCAGTTTTAAACAGATGCTTCCAGGATGAAATGTTCAACTGCTACACAGTTAACACAGCTAGATCATGTGGTAGGTTAGAAAAATGTATTAATTGCAGGATGAATTGTGGATGAATAAAGTGGATATGTAAAACTGGAAATTATCATGTGTTCCATGATTCATTATCTATTTCTGACATGGAGAACTAAATTCCCTTGAACAGAGCCACACGTGAGTTAACTGTCTAAAAGTACCCAACACAGAGCCTTTATTTTACCTTCAGCAATCATTTTCCTTGCTCCAAAACTTGCAGAAAAGTTGGAGCTGATTTCTGCATCAGCTGCGTTGTCTGCACATCCTCCAGCATGGAGCACAGGGGATGTGCTGCCAGCTACTGAATACTGACTAAAACAGCATTGCTTGGAATTTCTCATCAGTGCCACTCATGGGAACTGGAAGTTTTTATGAATTGAAGGAGCCGTACCCAACTCTGTGCTGCTCCTCTTTGGGTACTCAGGAAGACTGGAGAGTCTGACCCAGAGTTTGTTAAAGACTAAATGATCAGAACCTTCTTCTTAATTCTGAAAATGGTGTTGTGTTGCTTACCTGTATTTACTGCACTTACTGCCTCTGGGATATGGAGGTGGAAGGGAAGAATGACACCTCTTTCCTCATGTCAGCAGCTTTCTTCTAAGTTCAGTGCTTTTTAAGATCACTCACCCAGGCAGAAAAGCCCCCCAGTTAAGCATTACCATGATTGGAAAACTGCAAAGGGCTTTGGAAGGAAAAGCTTGGGAGATAAATTGTAAATAAGCTCTGTGATTGTAAAATGCAAAGAGTTCAGCACATCAGAACTGGTTTTTTGATTTTAGCAAACTTCACGGGCACTTTTTTTTACCTGGTTTTGGATCCCAGATAGAAAAATAAAAAAGCTAGTCCAGTTCAATTTCCTGCTGTAGCAGAGAGAGGATCCATCCCTTACTCTCTCCCCATATCACCAGCAGTACAGAGGTTTCACTGAACTACACCATCCTTTAAAATGTGGCTGGTTTAGAGGGAGAAGAAAATGGTTAGGTTTGCCAAATAAATTTCTGTATTGGATTTTTGGTAGTATGATGATAACCCTGTTTGTAAAAGTATTTAAGTGCTTGCCTAATTTTAAGAAGCTGGGTAGTGCCATTTTTTTAAAGATTATCACATGCTTAAAATTAATACATTATTTTTTAAAACATGTATAGGTTTGGAGGTTTACATACACACACATTCTGCCAATCGATGTCAAGTCTTTTGGAAAGAATTTATGTATCTGTTTTTGCCTCCTAGGTGGACACCCATGGAAACATTCTGCTAACATCACTTGAAATTCACAATGAGGTGGCAAGTAACGAGGTCACCACCAGCGTTACAGAAGCCCGAAATTCAACTATATCCTTTGACAACTCAGGAATCCAATACAGAAAACAAAGCTCACATCGTGAAAGCTTTGGAAGGCGTTCTTCAGAACGAACAGGTTCTCATAGCAAGAGGGGCCATTTACGAAGAAGGTCTTCGCAACTGAAAATAAAAATCCCAGATCTAACGGATGTGAATGCCATCGACAGATGGTCAAGAATGGTGTTTCCATTCACATTTTCTCTTTTCAACTTAATTTACTGGCTATACTATGTTAACTGAATGACTGAGTTTTTTTAAAGGACTTCAGTTATAACAAGTGAAGTACTACTTGCCTGCAGAGTTTATATATATATTTATATATATATTTATATATAAAAAAATATATATATGAACTTTTACTATGTAGACCATACTCATGTATGTGTGAATACATGTAGCAAAGAACTGTGTGTACTTTAAAGCACATACTGCAAAGAAAAAGTATATGTATGCACACACACATGAACACATTCATTCTGAGGTTATGGACACTTCAACACAGAATGCACTTCAGAGGAACTTTTTAAATCGAAAGGCAGGTGTTGTCAAAGCAGCAAGCCTTGAGAAAGTGTTGTATATTATCACTACAAACTTTGATTGTCAGAGAAATTTTCGAACAGCTGTAATCATGTATAAAGTCAGTATTTAGTAACATCGTTTGTACATACTGCCGTACACACTAATCATAAAGCAGTAGAGTTACACTGGTAAGTTTAAAATAAGTTATTTATACTGCAGATCCATCAACTATGATTTCATCAAGCCAGATTTATTTTTCTTTGCTAAAATTTCTTGGGTTCATACAAATCATAATGCATTTTTTCCCTGTTCTGAATGGGCATCATTTTTAATGATCTCTGGCTTTCTCTTCTGCAGTAAGAAAGCTGATCATGGGAGTGTTGTAGGTCTTTGGAGACATATACAGGTTTATAATGTTTCAAACAAGCATTTTAAGTGTCCATCAACAGAGAAATGAATCTTCTGTAAGTACTGTAAATGTACAGCACATTTTCCTTCCCTTGGACTGGTTCCAGCTGCCATGTCATTTTGAAAGAGAACAGCACATTTTTAGTATAATTTAGCTGAGAATTCAACTACTGTCAATGTGTTCTACATCTGCTGTAGATTTAAAGATTGTTATTCCAGTGAAAGCATAGAAGATGTCTCAGGTTATTTATTTCAACATGAAATCATCTAGCTGTAGCCTTTTTTAAACGTGCATTCATATTATTTAACATTCTTATAACATTGTATGTTAATGTAAAATATATTTGCATAATATGCATATAAGTATATTTTGTCAAAATTTTTCTTCCCTGTGCTTGCTATTGTGACCGCATGTTATGTCATATTTTTGTTTCTGTGATGTTATAACTTTTTATTCTCTAGAGTTGAGCAAATAGAGCACTTCAGATACTTTGATTCAGTAATGGAGCACTTTCATATTTTATTTATATATTGAAAGTATATACACCTACACTTACCAAGGTAGTGTGCTGCCATCACAGATCATAGGAGTATGGTTTTTTTCAGCACTAACTATGTTCTAACATATCGTTCATGTAAATGTGACCACTTTGGTTTTCATCCCAATTTGTTCCCTCACAGGGATTCCAGCTTTTTTCAGTCTAGTAGATTGTAGTTGTCAAGGTATGCCAATTTCAGATCTGTAAACTTAATCTGTGATTTATCAGATCAAAACCTTTCTAAAGAAAAGAAGATATATTTTTTGTAAACAGTGTTTCTATCATGTACATTCTCAAATAACAAGAAATACAGTAGCATAAATAGATCTAAAAGAACAGAATACAGGCTTAGCCCTGCCAGATCTCTGCATGTGGAATTCCTCTGGACATCGATGGGATATTTTGACAGATAGAGAGCTTTGGATACTAGTTAGAAACTTCTATGGGAGAAAGTATGTGTCAATATGCATCCAGCAAAAACACCAAAATGGGTGAAACTGAAAAGGCTGCCTTGGCTCTGTAATGCCCCATGTTCTCACTAGTACTTAATTTGTCTGTGAGTGGAGCAATGATACTTGTGTTGCTACCATTACAGTCCATTACTTTTCCCACCCATGTTTGCGGCTGTGAAACTGTAAAACCTTGCTCTGGACTGAAATTCAGCATAGATAAACCTGTTTTGCAAAGCCCGTGCTTCAGTTCCACCCTGGGAGCATGACCGGGCTCCACAGAGTTGCCCTGCAGTGAAGCTGCCGTGCGATCCCCAGCTGGGAGTGGTCACCTTAACCCCAGCTGCTGGTGTGGGCAGGATCAGCGCCGCAGTCCTGCTGCATCCTTGGCGCTGGTGCAAAGTGACTGGAACTGCAGTTTTTAAGCACTGTATCTGCAGACAACTATACAATACGAAGAGCCTCTAAGGAACCTGCATAGCTGGAGCAGAAAAACTCGGTGTTTAAAAGCTCCTCAGTATTAAGTCCCATTGGTAAACCATAATGTATTGTAAGCTCTGTAATAGCTCTTCAAACTGTGAAGGGATTATAGAGACCGTTGTCAACATTGTAATCTAAGTAACTAACAATTAACACCCTCCCAAAGTACATATTAGATTGAATTGTTGAAAAACATTCCCCAGTTTTTATAATACCAAAATATATTTAAAGAAAACAATCTGACTTTAATGAAAATTATAAATAGTAGGCTTTGCTTTAGAAAAATTGCCCGACTGAAATGATCTCCAAGCAAGTAAGTGCCCTATATAACTACCCTGAAAGTAGGATTCAAGAAGAGAGTGGTCCTGCCCTCATGGTTTAATGACAGCTCACTCTTTTATTCAAGCCCCAGCTCCTAGAAATCATGTGGTCAGGCAAAAATCTTCACTAAGTGATTTTTTTTTTTTTAATTGTGATAGAAATGTATACTCCAAATCCCACTGAAATCAGTTCTTCAGTGGCTTCAACCAGAAATTCCAAGCAGATGGAAAGTTACTGTTTGACCAGAGCATAGAGACAATGTGGTTTTTTCAGGACCCTGTATGGGCAAGAGAACTGAGTCTCTGAGGACTCTCTCTCTCTCACTTACTCTTTGCACAACTAGAGGGCAGGATGTTACTGCAGCCCCATTCAGGGACTGCACTCCCCACCTTGTCTTTTGTTGCAGAAAGTGGATAGTCGCACATTTCAGCTTTTTCATAAGATTTTGCATTCATTGGTCTAGTTGAGTTCCATGGGACATAAACAGCTTTAACCTTGAACAGATCCAAGTCTTGGTTTGACTTGAAAAAGCCAGGAAAATCTCACTTAAGGTTAGCACTTCATCTTACACATTTTTGTGCCTTTTTTTGCCAATTCCCTTCCTTCAGTCCCAGCACGACTTCTTGCACACACACATGCACACACACTCACACACACACACACACACACACACGTGTGTTAAGAACAGTGTTTGCCTTGACCTCCCATTTTCTGGCTTTTATCCTTGTGTGCTAGCTGCAGTATATTATTTTAACCATAAATGGCTTTAAGACTAAAAATGGTAATTTTAATCAAATCACACCAGAGTTATGTATTTCATAGCTAATTAACTCCTTTGTAACTCAACACTACTATAAATAACATTTGCACATCATTTGTTTGTAAAAGGCTTTTAAAAAAAAAAAAAGTGGAACTATCATCTGTTATAGCCCAAAGGGTCAATAAACAGTAGAAATTTCATCCCATTGTAAAGATAAACTAAAACCCAGTCCTTTTTGCTTAAGGCACATCTATGTATTTTTGGTATTCTTCAGCAGTGAAAAAAAAAAAGAATAGTAAAATGGAATGATGAAGAGATGCGTTATGAATATATTGATGAATGAATATTAATTTATTAAAAAGAATTTAATGATTTTTTGCGCTTCGTTTTTCTGGGGATGGAGGGAGTGTGATGACTGTTTAGCTAGATTTTAATATTTAATTACATGTTAAATATCATGTAATGGTTAGTCTCACACATTTTATTGGAAAAAAAGAATTTTCTTATTGCTATACATGTAGCAGAAGATATTTTAAGCATTAAATGACTATATTTCCTGATGTTTTATACAGTAGATCAAGAAAGAGGGAAAAACTGCATCCCCTGACTTAGCAAGATTCTTAATAGCAAACCAATCTGTCTTCAAGCTGGGACATTGCCAGTTAAGAGCAGAAAGTTTGTTCTGTGCTTTATACAAAAAAACCCTTCTTTTGTTTCCTTCTGCCCAGGAGGCAAAAGGGTTTTTGATATCAAAACAGGACTGTTTTTTTATTTGTTTCAGTAATCAAATAATAAATATTTAAAACCCAAACATGATACTTTCTCCTGCTATGCTAATTGTATCAGGACTGTTAATTGTGTTCATTACACTTCTTATTGCTAAATATTAGTTATTTTTTAGGATTCAGGATACAGACAAGATTCCAAGAGGGGTTTTTAAAGACACCTTGTCATCAGTTCTACAACCCCTTCCCCCAAAACAAAAATATACCTTGAAAATTTGGAAAGCAGGAACAAGCTGTCACATGCTTTCTTAAATCTCATAGTAGCTAATGATATGTGTCACAGCTTTTAGGAGTAGATAAAATATTCAGCACCATAGGTGTAATGGCCTTTGAAAGCTCCTCTGATTTCAGCGCATTTCTGCTAACTTTTAGCAGTGCTTCCCGGATCATAAGTAACATCTATGATCTATTTTTTCCAGTCCAACCTCCATTGGAGGTATAAAAAATTAACAATGCAGCAGACTTAGTTTTGTGATTGGAAATATATGATAAGAGATGCATTTCTTTGTGTATTTTAGAGATGATGTATGGATAAAGATTTATTGATTGCTTCAGTACTACTCATTACATCAAGGGAGTTCAGTTTCTAGTAGAAATGATTGGTTCTTTTCCCCAAATAGTTATGGTCCTGTTAATATCAAGACTATTTCCACAGATGTTGGTTTTACGATCACAACTGCTACAACAGCAACTGCCCCCTGCTAATAGAGGTCCGGCAGATAGTTGAAAACTAAACTAGAAGAAATGGGAATCCCAAGGCTTCTCTGAGCTGATTTTCAACAGAGAATTTCTCATAGGTGCCTTCCAACTCCTCCAGATACAGCTTTTCAAAAATTATTTCAGATTTTGAGTGTTTAATTTACGTTTTTCTTATAGATTATGAGAGCCTGACTTGTGTACTCGGATGTACACCTTCTGAAAATCAAACCCTTTTGGCAGCTTACCCAACAAGCAGCATCACTTGTCATACTTGAAAAATAAAGCCACGTGGATAGGATATGTAATAGTACAGAAAGAAGAAACAACTGCCCATAAAATCAGCCAGACTGTGAATCATTGCCCAATTAACTGAACTTTAGGTAATGCTAAAGTAAGCACAGTATTTGTTTGGACAATATCCCTTACCTTTGCATCGTTCTGTGTGGTATGCCTTTTTTCCAGCACTGCAGTTTAATTTATATTAGCAAGTTTTGTTCTCCCGGGGAAACAAGGGAAAACCTAGAAAGTCGTGCGTGCACTCGCATACCTCCAGTGAGGTGAAGGGAGAGCACTTCTCTGAGTTATCTCTAGACAGCTCCCCAGAATCTCTCCAACCCTGGCTCTGAATCCCTCGTTGGAAGCACCAAGCTCTCTCCTTAAACTCCAGAGGGAGCCTCAGGCTAAACTCTGAATTATCCCCCAGCTTGTCACCAGCAGTTGGGTTCTTTCAGCTATTACTGCTCCTGCTGCAAAAACCTGGAGATAAAGTAGCTGTTATCCTGACTGTCAGAAGGCACATGGGCCAACAGCAGGTGTACTCGGAGCTATGATACATCATGATAATCTTTAGGTTACTCATTCTAATATTGTATTTAAATATATTTCACTTTATGTTCTAGCCTTCAAGAGTTAGTGCACTTGTCTCCAAGTGCCGATGCTCTTTATATGAATGTACTTGGGAGTCTGAGACAGAGCGTGGGGAGCTTTTCTAAATACTTTAAATCTATTCAGCAGTACTCTCCTGGGCATTTCCTCCATCCCTCATCCGTATCACAGATCAGAGTTTACATTACCCCTGCACTAGGTTAATCACTCGTCTACAGGTTATGGAGAGCCCAAGCCTGCAGACGTGTGCTGCCAAGTGCTGACTTGCTCAGCTGTGCCATTATATCTTCCGCTTGTTAGAAAGTCTCTCATAAATCAGACGCCATATTAGTCTAATAACTATCTGTTGCTTCACACCTCCTCCTAAAATGCCAGCACTGCCACTAGGGATCTGTTTTTCCATCCTTTGAAAACTACTAGAAATAGGGGAATTTGCAGGCTGTCAGGCAACTAAGAACCTCTCTCCGTTCACCTAGGCTAAAATTTTGCGTCAGGTTATACATTTAATCTACGGGGACAGAAGTAATTTGGTACAAAATTTCCTGCCTAGGGCTGCTCTTAAAGAGTGTGCAGTCCAAAACACAAGTAATGGAGATAGATGCAAAGGTCTTTAAAATTTCTAGCAACAGTCTTTACATCTTTTTTCCTTTGGAGATATTTAATGTGAAAGACACAAACAACTGCAGGAGCAGGAACCAGCATGCAGTAAATCTCTCCATGCAGGCAGCCTGAGAGCTAGACTGGAGTCAGGCACTTGTCCTCCACTTGCTTTCAAAGGTCTTTTTCCTTGGCTGAGCAGCTGGAGAGTTTTGATGGACATCCCAACTCAGCGGAGAACAGACCCGGGACATGACCCAGAGCACTGTTAGGGCAGTGATGTAAGGAGCTGACAAAAGCACTACATCTAACTGCATCTTAGATGGAGGGGAGCCTCCTGTCATGAAAAGGCTTTGGGTGCCAAGCATACATCTGTGAGCGCATTCACAGCATGTATTCTCCCTACACTCTCTATTTCTTGCCACTGCCCCTAGACAGTTGCACACTACACATGCTGCTTTGCCCTGCAGAGCTGCATAATACTCCTGCCACTGCAAAGGATGCACAGGCTGAATTCATTCCATCTCACATAGCACATTCATTTGAGGCATCTAGTTAGTCTCTCCGTCATTATAGACCCTATTTATAACCAACAGAAACACACACTATCATTCCGAGGGCTATTTAAAGCACACATTTGGAGTTTCAAGCCAACATTTTTAGTTTTATTTCTTTGACTATCTGCAAAAACGTCTCCAGAGGAAGATTTGAGCAAAGGGAACTGTGTGCATAAGCAGTGCTTTTGCACAGTGCTTTTGCACAGTGCTCTGCAGCTGGAGTTGCTGTGCTTGAAGATTGCATGTGGTAGGGAGCATAAGAGAGAAATAATGCCAGAGAAATGGAAATAATTTCTATACTTGCCTAGATTTAAAATGTTTTGGAATAAACTGTTTCAGTTGCAGATAACAGAAGGCATCCTGAGATGTGAGTGATTCCGTATCATGACCAACACAGTCCCACTCACTTCCCTTTAGTATCAGTGAGAGCTGAATGTGGGCTTACAACTTTGGCTGAACACTCACAACCACACTGGCTTTTGGAAAATAACTTCTGACTGCTTTGGGATTGAAAAACAATCGTTGACATGGCTTCATTTGCAAATGGGAACAATTTCAAGACACATTTTCCTGTAAACTTAACAGTCCTGACTGTGCCTTATTCTAAGTTGGAAACTACTGCATTATTAATTAATTTTTATATTACCATCTGATTTTTCATTATTTAATGTGAAGCATTGAGATTTTTTTGTTGGTTTCTCTAAAAGTACAATGCCCATTTGCGGCAAGAAAGTAATTAATCAGTGTAATAAATGCATATAGAACTGCAAATAGTGCAAGGTATTAAAAGTGAAACAGTCTAAAGGATACTCATTACCTGCGACTACTGCTTGGGCATTATTTAAAATGTTTAAACTACTGTTGACTGCTAACATTTGAAGAGTATGCATAGTTTATAACAACACTGATTAGGTATTCTACAGGGCAGTTAATACAGCATGCTTCCATGCATCTCATTTGCTTTGACAAGGCAGTTTTTGGTGAAGCCAATGCTGAAACAATTTCCTAATGACCTCACTGATGTTAAATTTCTCTTGATCATGATTTCTTGCAGACCTGTAACATTCTGAATGCAGATGACAGTTTTGACATTCACAAAGATGTAGGTTTAATTATCATTTTGATTACTTGAGCTGGGAAGCCAGATGCCTAAATATCATGAAAGGTCGAGTAGAACAAATCCTGATAGTTGGTATCTTTCAGTGTTAAACATGTTGCTTGTATTGGAAGATGACTTAGAGAATAACAAGTAATTTCTTTGCATAACTCTCTTACCGCACAAAGAATTGTTTAAACATCGTTTAAACAAGAATTTGGTCTTAAAAAAAGAAGAAATTTGAGCTGGAGTACCAAAGACATGTAAATCACCTCAAATAAAAGAGAACAGAAAGGAGAGGTACCCAAGACACCAAACTATAGAAAGATCTGATAGTTTTCCCCCATGTCCCATGGTAGGCAAACTTTATTGTTGAGAGATTCACACAAAGCACAGCAAGCCACCTGTTTTATGGCAGAGAATTTGTCAATATCCATTTCCTTTATGTGCATGATTTATAAATCTATTTTCTAAAGCTATTTGAGGGCTGTAAAATCATACCATTATTTAGTACACAGCTCCTCACAGATTCTGGTTTATCAAGTGTTAGGTAAAGAGAGGAAAAAACGTTTGCTAATCACTCATTAAACTAGAATAGATTCAAGCAAATTACTGTTATTATGAGTCCTGATCCAAAGCCCATTGTAGTAGAAAGAAAAGCTCTCAGAGGTTTCAACAGGCTTTGCATACCATCTGAAATTAATATTAACCAGACTGATGGAAAATTTAATCTTAATTGACTATACAAAGATCAAGACACAAAAAATGCCAGAATATAAGACATCTGTAGTAAAGGTCAAAATACAGTAGTGGACTGAAACCTGAAAGTGCAATATACACAAGGGATAGAATTTTTTTTTATTTTATTTTAGTTTAATCAAATATTTTGTTGCTAGGGAGGTGAAAAACAGACAGGTAGAGTTTTTGTTTGTCCATGGGTGTCCACAAAACTCGGGCTTGCCCCTTAGCAGCTAAATGCCAGACCAAATGAAAAAAAAAAAAACAAACTACAAACCGCCACCAAAAGATGGAAGTGGAGCACCTCTGGCAGATCAGACAGCTCTCCCCATCTTCAGAGGCAGACTGACATCCTACTGCAACAGGTAGGTATTTTAAGTATTCTTTATTAATAACGATGCTGTTGTCATAATAGTATTATTGATGTTTAATCATAATATGGACATATTGCATACTTTGTTGAAAAGGAAACTTTATCTAGACCTGGCTATGTTGAAACATGTTGAAGTTATGGGACAATTCTGATTAGGAAGTGAAGAATTTTTGGCCAGAAACTGCATTCCTGTGTATAAAAGTAAAAACATTGCCTAACTTTCATGCTGCTTCCTGTCCATTGACACCCATCTGGCAGTCTGAAGGTGAGTTACTACAGGTTTAAATGAGGACAGAGAAATCACAACAACCAAAAAGGAGGAGAACCTCAAAGCCATGATAGCAAGGGGGGCTACCCTCCTGTTGCCAATAATTTAGCAATTTTGGAAGAGTATCTGTCTAATATTTAGGTGGCTCATTTGGAGTTCAGTGCTGACTGGTGAAGCCCAAAAAGGCTGATAAAGACTGCTTAGAGACAGAGTTTTTATGCCTTAAGCAGCAGGTATTTATTCGCGATCGTGGGAAGCCCCCAGCTCGCGCTGGACAAAGAGCTTCGAAGTGGTCAGTGTAAAGACGGGTAATTTATACAGTTCTTGAGTGTGATTACAACATCTTTACATACATATTCATATTATTACATTATTAGATTACAATATTCATAGCAGGTGGAGTTAGGGTGGAGTCCGGGGCGTGGTCTTCATTTTGGGGAATAATGTGGTGGTACATCCTGTTACTTCATCACCGAGTCTGGGGTCCCCGAAGTCTTCCTCACTTTGACCTCTCTAACTTTCCATTGTCTTTGCTCCAGTCACTGAAGCTTGGAGAAAGCCTTGGCTACAGGCCTACTTTACTTATTCAGATGTCTACCCTAGCTTACTTTGCCTTAATTTATCACCCCTAAGCCCTTTGTGTAATGCTCCTGGTGTTCTTCTGTGGGTCCAGGTCTACTGAACTGAACAGAACAAAATTTCCTTTGAGCAGGGTAGATATGAGGGGGGGTTAACTTTCTTAGAGCAAGATACTTTGGTTAATCCTTTTAAAGCCTTGCTTTGCTTCACTGGCATGTCAAATGATCTTGAAAATCATATTTAATAGTTTCAGCTGCAATAAAAAAAACTTCTGATAACCTTTGAAGCACCATCTTCATGGATATACATCTACCTCCATTATAAATTGTCTGTAAAACATGAAGGTAAGAGCTTCAGGGGACTGGCTGCATGAAGGTCTGACAGCCAATCATGGAAATTTTCTGAGCACTAAGTCCTATTGATAGCTGCTTGCTAACAAAAAGGCTGCCAGCAATTCCTCCATTCATTTCCATTTTCACTGGCTGTTTTTGAGGGAAAGAACTGAACATTAGGAGCACCCTGCCTTGTCAAAGCCAGACAGCCCTGTCACTGACTCCTTTCCAGTGATGAGACTCTACTTTTAAATCCCATGGACTGGGAGGACCCTGCAGACTTGCCACTCAGGTGGGTAGAAAGCTCTCCAGGCTGAAAGTATTTATGGCTGATTTCCCCATCCATTTTTTCTTTTGCCAAAATTGCCCTTTAGCTCAAATAGCCCTTCTCCATCTGGTATTTACTCTTTTCATATATTTCTAGAGAGAAATTGCATCCTTCTCAACCTTTCCGTTGCTAAGCTGAAACAAATTGATCTATTTTAAGTTACATTGTGCCCTTTTCCCCCTGGCCACCATCTTTGTCTTTCTCTCACCTGTTGCAGAATAAAAAAAAAGTAATAGCTGTCTTTCTGGATCATAAATTACAAAATTATTATATGCTGTTCCTACTGTCTATATTCCTCTTGATCATGTGCTCTCTTGTGGCATTTGCACACATTCTCCCAATAACTATCATCAGCCTCTTCCTCTACCCAGTCCTTAGCTCATCATTTATTTTCGTTTGCCTGTTGTGTCTCTAATCCACTTTTCACCATGCTGTCCCATTGCCTTCTGGTGTAAGAAAAGGAATTCATGTTGACATATAGAATTATTAAGGTTGGGAAAAACCTCTGAGATCATCAAGTGCGGTTGTTAACCCATCACTGCCATGTTCACCAGTAAGCCATTTCTCCAAGGGCCACCTCCACATGCCTTTTGAACACTTCCAGGGATTGTGATTCCACAACTTCCCTGGGCAGCCTGTTCCAATGCCTCCTGTGAATGAATGTTTCCCAATATCCAATCTAATCCTCCCGTGATGCAACCTGAGGCCATTTCCTCTCATCCTGTCGCTTGTTACCTGAGAGAAAAGACTGACCTCCACCTCACTATGATCTCCTTTCAGGTAGTTGTAGAGAGCAATAAGGTCCCCCATGAGCCTCTTTTTCTCCAGGCTAAACAATACGTGTTACAGGGAAGGAGAAATCCTGAATTAGAGCTGAAGGGAAAGTTTGCATCTCATCTCACTGAATAGCAGAGATCAAGTCTTCTGTCTCTTTCATCCAGCTCCATTGACAAGAACAGGTTTTGAAGCACAGTGAAAAACAGACATTGACAGGCGATGGATATTTTCCCAGGTGCCATGTTTCCTCCATGAGGTCTTGGGGCTCACACCTAACACACTTGTATTACAACATACACAGGCTGGCAGGAAGAGACTTTAAACAATGAATTATCTTGGGGTTTAAAACTGAAGCCATTGTCCACATGTGAAGCAAGGTGCTCAGGATAGGGCTGCATCAAACCTCAGCGCCTACTTTTGCCATCTCAGCTAAGCATAAAAACTGTTCACAAACGTTGCCCTTAAGGACCACCCAGGGAAAACCATGAGCAATGGCAACAACCAAGCATGGTGCAGAGTAGTGCACTGCACATCTAACAAATTACTGGTGTCTTTGGCTACCCCAGATGCGTCGTGCCCTGCAGGCACACCTGGGAACCCACTGGATCAGGGCCATTTCAGAAAGCCAAATAAGCTTTCCTCTTCATGCAGAGATGTATTTTAAAACCCACCAGTGAATAAAAGCTGACATTTTCTAAAATGACTAAAAATGCCTGCCCTTTCCTTTTCTTTTCTTTTTTTTTTTTTTGGTATTTCGCTTTCAGGGCTGCAATGGATACCTGATTTCCAAAATGTCCCTACCAAAAATCAGATCCCACTCAAGCCCCAAGGCAAGTTGTGGTCCCACAGCCATCATGATCTGCTGATTTAGGGAGATGCCTTGTTTGACAGGACAAAAAGAACCTGTAGACAAAGCTAAGGACAAAGGGCATTAAATACAGAGACCTGATTCATGAGCAGTTGTTGAACAATGAAATTGTCAGTGTCAGTCCCCTCTATACCTACTACCTGTTACTCTCCAAAGGTGTCATGGACTGACTGCTACACATGATTTTAGGTACAACAGTGTTCAGGGTGAGTGGAGTCACCTCCATAAGGAAGGTATCAGTTTTGGTACTGAGGAAGAAGAGGTGAGATTTATTTGCAGTCCCATTATTTTGTGTCTTTTTGCCAAACAGAGCCTCAAAGTCTTTGTCTTTACCAACAAGAGAGGAGAAGAAGATGGGGAAGAAATTGTCTGTCCTTGGCTCCACTTTCTGGGAGTGTGTGTACTCCTAGTTCCAGGGGAGCTGATGGATGTCCATCCATAGAAACCTTCATCTCCCCTTCATCTGAATAATGACGGAGCTGATGGGATGTCATATCACCCTGTGTGCCAGCAAAAACCTCTCTGTGGCTCAGGGGATGCTCTACAGCTCCCAAAAGCCCGAGAAGATGCTCTGTAAAGGGTCATGTTCAATACCAAAAGCAATTTGTATAATTAAACACATACCTTGTTTGGACTCCAATTCTTTTAGGTTTTCCAGTTATACTGTATCAAACATGAAAACAAGCTCAAAGAGGCGATTGTTGAGCACTACACTAAAATTCATTCTCATCAGAGATGTTACTGGAAGACAAGAGGATTATTTACGGGTTATTTTCAAATAACAGAGTACTTGTCACAGCTGCAGTTGTGGGCTTTTTTTTAATCTAATTGCAGACTTAAAATGCAAATGACTGTAAAATTTCACAGGCACATTTTAAAAATACAAATTTTAACGTACTACTTTTCATTGCTTGTGAGGAGCATTTTTCAGTTGTCTGGGGGTATTTTTTGAAACTTTCCAGGCAGTTAAAATGCCTAGCTTATACTATGGAGATGCATCCTTATAGTGATAAATATAAATGCATGTAATATTAGTGCCATATTTTGCACATATTGAGGAATAAATACATTACAAACAAGCATGGTCTCTGCAACCTTCATTCCCATCACAGTGTATGAATTAATGCAGTAAATTGCAGGACCTGATCTGCATGATTTTTCCTGCAGTATTTCCATGCCATTGTGGTCCAAAATTTTAACAACTATCTGCCTAAAAATCTGGATATTTGATGTTTGGATGCTCAAAAACTTAAGTCAGAAGTCTGAAAATGTAAACTTGTCCTCATGAGCAAGGGTCTATGATGGGGGGGTCAGGTGTGGGTGTGCAGTTTGGACGGTGCGGCTACTCCGTGGCTTCCTGCAGCTGTTGGCTTGTATTCAGTGAGGCTGATGGTTCTTCTCTTTCTATTTTTAAAGATCTTAGCCTTTAATATTTGTGCTAGAGTGTAGCTGTGTACTGACTAAAAAAAAAGCAGGATGAATCCCAATTGTTGGAACAATATTGCTCTTGCTGAGAACAAAACCAATCAGTTATTAACATGCCAGTGGGAACCTTGCCAGAATTGACTTAGGCCTCCAGGCGATAATGCTTTGCAAATAGCATTAGGCTGCAACTAAAAACCTGAAACTGAGGAGCAGGGGAATTCCAGAGCAGATGTGTAGCAAGCAGAAAACTAATAGAAAAAGAAGAAGACTTAAGAAAGATCTGTAACAACACAGGAAGTTTTCGGCTTCTGTGAAAAAATGCCTTGAAAATAGGGCTGGCATGTCAGCGCCACAGTTTTTGTTTGCACATCCATAGAATCATAAAATC
>VXAY01000343.1:86661-132985 GCA_013399855.1 Oxyruncus cristatus | reverse complement strand
ATTCTATGATTCTATGAATGATGTCAGTGAATTGTAAGCTGTCATATGACAATGCTCTGTTCTGCAAAACCTCCTGCCCTCTCTGCATCCTTTGGTTACCAGGGTACCCCCTCCATTTAGTAAGGGCTTCACATTTTTCTTAGTTTTCCTTTTGTTACTGATGTATTTGAAGAAGCCCTTCTTGTTGTCCTTGACATCCTTGCCCAGAGTTAATTCCAGATGGGCCTTGGCCTTCCTTGTCTCATTTCTACTTACNGGTTACCAGGGTACCCCCTCCATTTAGTAAGGGCTTCACATTTTTCTTAGTTTTCCTTTTGTTACTGATGTATTTGAAGAAGCCCTTCTTGTTGTCCTTGACATCCTTGCCCAGAGTTAATTCCAGATGGGCCTTGGCCTTCCTTGTCTCATTTCTACTTACTCTCCATATTCATTCCAGGTGGCCTGTCCCTGCTTCCACCTCCTATGTATTTCCTGTTTATGCTTGAGTAATGTCAGTTCTTTATTCATCCATGCAGATCGCTTGCCTCCTTTGCCCAAGGCATTGAGGTGCGTGGTTCTTGAGCCTGGAGGATGTGATCCTTGAGTATCAACCATTTCTCTTGGATCCTTCTTCCCTTCAGTGCCTGTTGCCATGGGATTCCTCCCAGGAGATCCCTGAAGAGGCGAACGTTACTGTACTGAAGTCTATGGTGGCAATCTTACTTGCTGTCCTGCTTCCTCCTTGCTCAGTACTGAATTCCATAGTCTCATGGTCACTACTGCCAAGACTACCTCCAACTTTCACATCCTACAGAAGCACAGAATTAATTAGGTTGGAAAAGACCTCTGAGATCATAAACTCCAACCTATGACTAAACACCACTATGTCAACAAGATCATGGCACCAAATGCCAGGCCCAGTCTTTTGTGAAACACCTCCAGGGATGGTGACTCCACCATCCCCCAGGGCCGCCTATTCATGTATCTAATCACTCTTTCTGTGAAGAAATGCTTCCCAATGTCCTAATGCACCACCTCTCATGGTGCAGCTTAAGACTATGTCCTCTTGTCCTATCGCTAGTTGCCTGGGAGAAAGGACCGACCTCCACTTGGCTACAGTTTCCAAGAAGGAAATTCCGTTTGTTAGTATAAAGTCAAGCAGCACACCATTACTTCTAGGGTTCTGCACTGATTCTGTCAGAAAGTTGTCATCAATGCTTTTCAGGAATCTCCTGGACTGTTTGTGCTTCTCTGTGTTGCTTCTCCAGCAGATGTCAGGTAGTTAAAGTCCCCCGTAAGAGTCATTAAATGAGAAAAAAAGGGGGGGGGGGGGTATATCTGGTATTTTGTTTAGTTGCTTTATGTTTTTGAGCCTTGTTCAAGATTTTTCCTATAAGCAGGATGTCTAGGAACTTACTTGGTTGTGTCACTCTGTATCTTTTTTGGAAAGTAAGTGGCATACAGGATGATATGTTCTTGGGCATAAGGTCCATGGTAAAATCAAAGATGAACTTATCTCTCTCTCTCCTTGTTATAGATTATGAGATACCTGTTTGCTGTCCTCTGAAGCTGTCTCTTCCCAGCATTCTGTAATAAAGCATCAGTTTTCAGGGAAAGAAAAGGTTTTTCTGCAATCTCCTATGAAATGTTCTAGTTTTCTAACTTTTTTCTCTGCATCTGCCTGTTCAAAACTGCCTGTACTGTTTAAAAGAAGGTTATGTGTCTATTGGTGTTTAACGTATAAACTTGATATCTGATTATTTTTATAGTTTGGGTTCTTAATTACACCATTCCAAAAGAAACATTTCAAGGATAAAGATTAATTACTTTCAATGTTGCTTCATATTTGTTATGCTGCTGATAGTGCTTGTTTTAAGTAAGTGGAAACAGGTGTGCAACAATTGATTTAATTAAATTTAACTTGCAAGTAGGGAATGAAATACACATGGCTATTTTCAAGGAGAGATACTGTAAACACTAATTAAGCAGCAGGAAATCAATAACTGTTCCCTCTTCCCAATTTATAAAATGGAAGAAGTCCTGATATTTCCATCATGACATTGTTATTTATACATTGCTAAGGTATAAGTAAGAGGTGCCCATTCCCAGACCAGCCATGACACAGATGCAGCCAGCTGGATTTTCCTGTCTGGGCCCTTCTGAAACCTGTAGAGATCCAAGAAGCATGATACAGCATTGCTTTCACACTGCCCATTAAGTCCCAAAAGAGACAGTGATTTGTCTAAAGTGAATAATTTTCAGAACTAGTAAGTAAAAATAATCTCCCAGTCCTCTTCTGGCTAAAATTAAGTCCTTAAGGGTGGGTAGTATCTTTCCAGGGCTGAATTACCATGTAAGATTACTGTAAATTTTGTGTGTATATGAATAAACAAAACTTTGAAAGGAGAGAAATGGATTAGCAAATTTGTCCAAATGCCTCAGTATTAATTTCTGTTCTTAGAGAGTCCTCATTAGCATTTATCTTAATCAATATATGTGCTCCCTGCAGAAGCACAGACAGTCTCTTGGCTTTTACAGCTAAAATAATTTTGATAGCTTTTTCTACTATTGCTAGCAGAAGTCAACACAGCTAAGTTAGAGGTGGAAACTACTTTCCAGTTTGTTTTGTGCGTTCCTGTGTGCAGGTCATAACAACTACTCATGTACCAGGCCACAAGAGGCAAGAAATGGCTAAAGCCAGATGCACAGAGGATCCACAGCAGACAATTTACCTCATGATAAGGTCTCCCCATGCTGGTTAAGGAAGGGATTTCCCTATACCCTGTAGAGCAATGCCTGTACTGGCTGAGGAGAGGGAGCAAGTCCTGCTGCTCAGAAAATCATGGCCAGCCCTGCCTGCTTAGCATTGGTGTTCACAAAGCCTGGCTGTGAGGTGTATTCTAGATCATTAGAAATAATAATTAAAAACAAAAAAGGTGTGTGGAATGGAGAGAGATTCAGCCTTCTTTTTTTGTTCCTAAGGGCCCCAGAAAACATGAGTGATACAGGTTCAATCTTCATTTTATGCACACCATCTCCAGTGAATCACAAGCCAAGTCTGGGTATAATTTACAGAGAGGATTGCGGAGTATCACAGGAGATGGATGGATGCAAGCTGTCTGGATAGATGGAGATGTTCCACTTGACATAAAGAAGTAGAAATTAAGTGGAACACATACTGGACTATGCCCACCCATCTCTCTGTGCATCTTTCTACTACGGTCATCTCCTCTTCCTGCTGTTCTAATGGGAAAGCCATAAAAATACTATTCCAGAGGAGGGTGACAGAGGGGAAGCAGAAGGAGCAGGTAAGAAGGGAGGCTTTTGTCCTCCTGACTTTACAGATATGCATCTGCATAGTTTGGGTTGTAAGTGCATCCAGATGTTTAACTGAAAGGCTGGATTTACTGTCACAGGAGCAACTTCAGCAGGGATCCACACTGCTGCTTTCACAAGGTTTGTGGTTCTCCTTCCACATATGTAAAAGCATTTGTGACAGTGGCTGTAGAAGGTGGGCATCCTGCTGTTATTCTTCCACAAGGTCCTCATGGAGGTTTGCTTGTCACTGAAAACTTAGGGTGTTTGGTTTACACATGCATCATACCTTTGATGAATAAGAGTTTATGTAATGAAAACAGGGTTCAGTTCAACTTTTTTTCAAAACCTACTCGTTGAAAGATCTGTCTGCCTTTTTTTTCATGTTTTACGTTAATAATTTCCTGGCTCTGCCAAAGAAAAATAAGTCCTTTGTGGTCTCACTGGACCATTAAAAGAGAGGTAGCTCTCATGTGCCTCTGCAAAATTTCCTGATATAAGCAGTTATTGTTCTGATGTTTCACCATTGATAAGGCATTTAAATAGCCTAACCAACGAATGAGTATTTATTTGAATTACAGGCAAAGAGGCACTTGATGTTAGAACACTGCTTGAATTGAAACAGTCTTTATTAACGTAACTGAAATAGATACCAACCACTGCATATCAGCTGCACAGACATTCCTCTCCGAGACATTACTCCAGCACTGTTCTCTTCACATAACTCAAATCGCCTCTTTTCACTATGATATTACTTCAGAAAAAGACATTTCCTCAATGCCTTGTGGGCCAAAATAGTACTGCTGAAGTTAAATTTCTGTGTGACTGCCTTAGGGAAAGCAAATTGAGCCAGTGTATTCTGGTGATTTTCAAACTCTATGTGCACAAAAGTATTGCATTAGATGATGTTTTCTCTGTATTATGGCAATGTTTCACATTCTAATGGCTGCCTCATTAAAAACATTTTTCTGGTAAGGCACAAAATTTACTTTTGTGAAACAACTGAGAGTTGCATCTCCTGAGGTCCAGACTCCATTAAAGTCACTATTCTGGGACAGTTTCCAGTTTTTATGCTGTGTTGAGGAATTAACTGTAACACCTTGGTCCCATTAGACCAGTGGGAGCTTTGCCTCGGACTACAGTAGAACTAGAATGTTGTGTACTCTTATAGTAATTGAACTGGAAATTATAGGAGCACAACCTTCTTTCTGCTTTACTACTGAGCTTAACAACGTGCTAGGAGCAAGCTTCTGCAGATAAGGAATCTGTGCACACAAAGCAAAGCTTATATGTCTCTAACAAATGAAATGTAATGTACCCAACATTGGGAGCAAGCTCAACAGCTTGCTCCTAAACCTTCAGCAGGTCCACCTCTATTGAAGTTATAGGAAAAACTGATAGAATGCTAATGACTATCACACCTTTTTGCTATTACAACTGCAAACGCAAAGTGCAGGCAGTGAAATTAAGGGGAATTTAGGCTTGATTTCAGATTCCATTCAGTAGAAGGGTGTGTTCTTTTCTCCCTTTGAAATACTTTGTGTTATCTAGTTTGTGCCATCACCTGTAATGGAAGAGATGGTCTCAGACAGAGGACACCATCCTGCTTCTAATAGCAGGCAGTTATCTGCTTGGCAATAGGAACCAAACAAGGGCCACTAGCACACTTCCTTCCTTCTTCTCTCAGTTTTGTTGTATGGGCTGGAGCATTGGTCTGAAAATTTAATGATTTGGGATGAAGACAATGGCAAAAGCCCTGCATGACTGCTGCCATTGCTGCAGCACCAGTGCTGTCCTCTGAGCTATCTAAGATTTCTCAGGATCAACCATGGGTTGAAACATTCCGTTGTTTCCCCTCAGCTCTTAGCACAGCTACACTCCTCTGAAGGCAGGGCAACAATCAGGCAGTGTCAGTGGGCTGCAAAAAAATCCTTGTACTCTGCTCTTGCAAGTGGAGTGCTCTTGCTCTGATGCCTTGTCTCAGCAACACAGATCAGAAAATGCTTAGTAGGGAATCTTCTGAGCAGGCTGTTAAGGACAGAGACATTCAAATAAGCTGTTTATAAGTGGACTGTGAGATTTTTTTTTATTTGTTTCATTGGTCACACAATATAGGGCTCTTTAGCATCCTTACTATAGCTCCCTAATTGTGCAAGCAAAAACCTTTTCTCAAAATTCTCAGAATTACAAGTTGTAGTATTCACAATATGTTTATATATTCTGTATATATAGAGAGACATATATAGATATAGATGTATATTTCCATAAAAACAACTGCTTTAATCAAAACCATATCCTAATAAGAAACTGCAGTCCTCAGCCTACCATCATCACATGATGGCCATCATAGCTCTGACTGGGCCAGCCAGTTGACCAGGCAAGGACTTAACAGTAGCCAATGGTGATACCCAGAATGAAGTAACAAAGACATGGCAAGACTGCTCCCTCTGTATTCTCTAGCCAGCATCAAGTAACCTATTACAGTTTATCTACTGAATTTTTCAGACTGTCAGTCTTTTTCTTAAACTGTAAGAAAAAAAAAAACAAAAGAACACCACACCTCAGGGGATGGAGAGGTATGTTCTTGTCTCTTCCTACAGAAGGGAAATGCTGAAAAATGCAGATGTGCGGATTATAGCTTGCCACTGACTGAGCAATACTGAACACATCAGCCTCTCTGCCCGGGTACCTCAGTCAAGACCTGAGTCAGCCACAGACTGGGAGCTTGTCAGCAAAGAAATGCATTCTCACTGCATGGTAGGACAGTGACTAGCAAAATGTTTGTGATGCTGCTGTATGTGAAAAACAAAACGTGAGCAAGGATTTTTCAAGATGCTTGCAGCAAAATGGAAAATCCCAGGGAAGTTGAGAGAAGGCAGTATTCACCTTCATTGAATTTCTTTGAAAACCCTCTTAAGCAGATCACTCTGCTCCCTGCTTCTTTGTTTCATGTCCAGTGATGATAGACTTTCGGTGTGGTTTCAATCAAGTCTAGTTTATTCCTCTCTTTATAAAGTGTTTATCAAATAACACATGCTGAAATATTCTTTGCCAGGGAGGTTCATAGACCATGTCAGTTGTCTTTAACTCTTTGCCATCCTGCTGTGAGGCCAAAACAGGCCTAGGGACAGACCAAGTTTGCCAATGAGTGTCTGTCTCTAATCTGAGAGATAAGCACATTTTGTAGGCACTGATGTTTCTCACACTCATACATGTAATTTCCAATCAGAGAAATTGTTTTCTTCACAGATTCCTGGTCTAGGAAAACAAAGCAGACAGTGTGGAGGGTGTTAAAAAGGGGAGCAAACAAAGTGGTGTTTTAGAAGCTGTTTAATATTCTAAGCTGTAAGTGCAAAAGGGCTATGATAATGTTTAAAAAGATAATGCTTGGATGAACCATTGGAAATGCTGTAATCTTGTCAAGTCCATAGTTTTTTATCAGAAAGACCCTTTGTGTCCATGCACAGGAAGACACTCCTTCAGCATGTAATTAAGTAGAGCAAGAACTGAGAGAGTAGAGTGAGAAAGAGCAGCGGGTGCTCCAGGAAAAGGAGACCTAAGCCTCTGGAAAGGGATGGAGGGAGACTTCTCTATGAGGTAAAGGGCAGCTTTCTCTTCATCCCTGCTACCACCTTGCTCCATGCTGCATAAGAATGATGGATTTAAGGAGAAGCACAAATTACATGGGCCAGATGTCATCTGCTACTGCCTTGTCCCAAGTCTCCCCGGAATATAATTTTCCACTACCATCTGCCATTTGCTGGATTTTAACATCTGTCTTTCCCTAAAATTAACTCTCCCAAAGTCCCCTGACATAAGGATCAATGAAAACTGTGCACTGGAGTTTTTACAAGCACCAAACTTCAAAATCTTTCTCCCTCATGTAAAGCCACATTTTTTTCTTTCCTTATTTTCTCCTTGCTTCCTCCTCCTGAAGTAAGAAGAAAGACTTGTTTAAATCAGGTTAATCTACAATCTGCATGTCAATCTACAATCATTTTCATGTCAACTTGGTATGGTAGTTTTTTCTCTTAGGCTTTGCACGTAGAGCCTTGGCATGACCCTGACTCTTGACATAGAAATTCCCTTTGCCACTCTAAATGGGGCTATTCTCTTTCAAACTTCCAGGTTTTCTTTGTAATCCCCCTAAATTTTGTAGGGGCAGCAGGAAGGATATTTGCATGAGAGTTATCTCTCAAGGTAGATACAAATCCCAGATCTCTTTGGGCCTTAGAGAGTGCTCCAGCCTTGAAGGCTTCACTCAGCAGTGTAACAAATAAAATGGTTCCCCTCTTGGACCTGGGACAAATATGCTGCCTTTCAGGACGTGGCAATGATTTCATCAAGTAAGCTTTCTGTTTAAAACACATGACATATCTGTATGTTTGTGTCTGTGATAAATGCAACTTATGCCCCATATGCATATACTTTTGCATATGGGAAAAATGCAAATGTAATATTTAGTCTGAAATGTAATAATTAGTCTGAAAAGTGAAGTGCGTTGAGTGCAGGTTTTGATCTTTCTCACTTTTAACCTTCACAACTGAAAGGGAAGTTGACTGTACATTAAACAATCTGTTTGATAAAAAATCAACACAGCACATTGATCCATTACTGAAATTGCAGTGGTTGCAAAGGAATTTATTTAATCAACTATAGTCTGTTTTATACCTATGGCACCATTTATAAAGGGATTAAGTTAATAAATTGGTCCTTACAAGATACAATTACTTAACTCTCCACATATAAATTTACTTGGGCATGCACAGTTTAGGAGTTAGCATAAACCTGGAACAAACTTTCTGTACCACACAGCACACTTTCACGCACAATAAGCAGCACAGGCTGAAGCTGGCTTAAGCACACCAGGATAGTGTAAGCCCTGAACTTGCTTATCTGGAGTGAATATTATCTGGATGTAACCACACGTTACTGTATAGAAAAGTGACTTGAGGCTAAATCATTAACGGTTCTTGGATGCCTAAGATCTATAAAATGAAATCACCCTTCACTTCCACCTTATCAGCAGTTCTTATTCCATCAGAAAGTAGTGCCAGGGTTGAAAGCAAAATCTGAAAAAGAACTTAATATAAACAATTGAATACGAAACCCCTCAGAACTAAAATGGTACAAATTTCTTTGATTGTATATTAGTTTCATAGATTTTCATAGTCTTCTGAAGAAGATGTGGAACATACAGAGGTGACAACTATGTCATCTTTAAGGTAACAGGCCTTCATGGTACTGATAAACATGCTCACCTTCACCTCTTTAGAGAGAGGGTTTTATAAGGGAAGGTACTATATATGACGTACCTGGTCATATCCAGTGTCTTGTTTGTCTCCTTTGCAGCACAGCCTCACCTCCTTCCCAGCAGACTCATCCCTGCCTCTGCAGGCAGCATCAGCTGCTCTGCCCCACGCCCATGACCAATAACAAAAGCACAGGAAGGTAATAGTTATACATACATATGTGCATGCATGTAGGTACATGTGTGTACGAGTGTGTATGTATGTGTATGTGTTGTATTTGTCTGGTTTTTGTTAGATCTTCTCCTACTTTCCTATCTGTCAAAGCTGCACCACTTGTCTTCTAAAGCACTAGCCTGGAAACTTTTAGACACGTTCTTGTCTTTAATTACAGGAGTAGTTTCCCAAGAACTACTTCTCCAAGATGGGAATACTCATGTACATAGGAAGAGGATTAAAGTGCAGATTTTTTATGAACTCAGACTATTTTCCAATTATTATTGTGGAATAACTGAGCAGGAAGAATTAGAAAGCTGGCAGAAGTCCCAAGCCTCTTAAAAGCAGGACAACAACTGTAAGCATTTAAAAGATCAAGTCTGAGAGTAAATCCTCCATCACACTGGTAATGCAACAGCCATTCTGTAAAGACTGGGATAAATACGCTGCTGTAGTTAAATGCTTCATGGCATCATGTGGTAGCTAACAAATCTAAGGGATGACCAGGGCTGGATGTGTAATCTTGCTAAGTGTGATAGTCTGCTTTCCTTTTGAGTAAACTGATCCTGTAATATTCCCAAAGCAACCTTGGAATCTGATGGCTAGAACAAGAAATTATTTCCTCACCCTCAGGGAATTCTTTAGTGCTATAAATGACTGACTGACTTTTTCAATCAGGACAATAAAAAGGCAGTCTTGAGCTGAGTTTCAAAAAGGTATTTCTGATTTGAGCATTGTGTTTCATGAGCCTACTATCGTCATCTCATTCTGATTTTTCTGAGTGCATAGAAAAATATGGCATAACCCGTGTTTCTAAGTAAAAGGCATTTCAGTGGAAAATAGAGGGTTTTTATTAAAAATTCACTGCAACAGAGTGGTCTTTGCAATGATGGAGATGGGGAAATCATAAAAATTAAGTTTGGGGGTTGTATGGTTTGGAGCAGTTTGGAGGGGGAGTGTTGTTTCTTATTTTGTATTTGTTTGTTTGTTTGTTTTCTTTTCAGTCAGAAATCTTAATCTTGACCCCAAAAAAATCTTAGGAGCTTATGCTTAACTTTTTTCAGGAATGATTTAAGCATTTCTGAGCTTGAAGACTGGATGTTGATTCACCTAAACACAGGTGACTTACACTCTGTAGAGTAATGAGTGTGCTTGTCTCTCTGTTACATCGATGGGGAAAGCTCACAGTTCTTTCAGGTGTTGCCTTTTGAGCATTTAACATGCTTGACATTTTGTAGAACTGCATATGACACATAAAGGATCCACGGGTGTAGCGCAGTTTGCAGGGCTGGCAACTAGCACTTTGTCCCTTTGGCCTTCTCTACAATGTGCTATTTATGAAAGGAACCTTGACTAACTAAAGTATGCTGTGCACACTGGTGCTTTTGAGCTGCAGTCACTGAGTGGGGGAAAAGAGGAGAAGACAACCTCAACTGTGAGCAATCACAGTTTTTAAAGGTGTTTTAATAAAAAGGCATAGACAAAACCATTTTTGTTGCAAATGAATACTGAGAGAGGGGCAGTTTCCACCACTGAGTAGAGTATTTCTTCCAGAGCTTCTTCAGTGTCAGGCATGTTTGTATATTTTTCTGTCAGCTGAATTAACAGCACCATCCAAAGGTATAGGAGAGACTGGTCTCTACTGACAAACAACTGGCAGTCATGGCAAACTCCTTGCCTGGCCCCATAAACACCGCTCTTGTATAACCAGTTGTGGCCAGATATATACACAAACACTGCAGTCATTGCTGAACCTCAGTGCTGGAGACAGTGTCCATCAGTTTTCATGTTTATGGTGCTGCTCCTGGACATGTTGCACTTTTATCCTCAGCTCTCCCCTGGGTCCCTGACGTCATCAGTCTGCTCCCTCCCCTTGTCATTTTCTTTGTGTCTCTAGACACGGCAGCTACAGCTCACCTTTTGGCTCTCTGTGCCAAAGCTTTTGAATCCTCCCCTACTTCTTTGAGAACACCAGCATCTGTGGCTCTTGGTCATCTGGCAGGAATGGTGCCTCAGCCTCGAGGCGCTGCCAGTCTCCCCTGCATTCTGATGCCTCTCCTTAGGCCTCTGCAACTCGTGGAAGAGGAAGGAAACAGGATTAGAATCCACTGGTGGGTCAGGGAGTGGTGATGCTGTTCCCCAGACTCCCAGAGGACGCCTGAGCGCGGCGTTGCCATAGCAACGGCTCCCTCTGCTCCCTAGATAAGACGGGCAAGAGCATCAGCTGCAGCCCTAACCCGGAAAGCTCCTCCAGCGAACCTTGACGCCCAACCGCACCTTCCCCACCACCTCGCACTGCTTTGTAAGTACTTCAGGCACACGCTCGTATGCTTCTCTCCCGGCTGGTTGGCTTGGTTGGCTTCTATCTCTCTCTTATTTTTTTTTTTTTTTTAGCAGTCACCACCAGCATGGCAAATTGCCTTGTCACATCTGGGGCTCTGGGGACTAGCAAGAAAGCACAGGGTCCCACTCCGTAGGGAATGGGCTGGGGATTGTCCCATTTGGAGAAAGCTGAGGTGTGACTGCACTAAGGCTGGAATGCAGCCTGGACAGGGTCATGGAGGGGAGAGTACTTTAGAGAAAACTGCTTCAACTAAATTTAACTGCTGGGACAGTTCACAGGCAGATAATACAAACCAGCAGAGTGGGAACTGGTATCAGGACTTCTTATCCCACTACTAAGGTTGGCATGTGCAAGGGGTTAATTAGTACTTTAAGGAAATAATTAAGACTTTGTATTTTTTATTATTTCCAAAGGCAAGAACTTTGTGACCAGAACCTGTGCAAATGTATATCACATTTTTTCAGTCAATCAAAAGTTCAGCTGTTGTTATGTTTATTTTACACCTTTATGGGCAGCAGTGGGAATCAGTCCACAGCCCAGCCAGGGTTTTTGAAACAGTGCCCAGAAGCGCACTCTCTGTGAGAAGAAACTGCTCCTGCACAGTTCTATGGTAGTTCTGTATTCATGTTATTATTAGTAGCAAATTTTTTTGGGTGGAAGGAGGCACTCAGATCCAACTTTCCAATATCTAAGTGTTTGCTAAGTCAATTTAAATATGCTTTAGAAAAGTAGAAGTCAGACTAATCTGACAAGAATACCTGAAGAGAGCAGCCTAGTGCCTAAATAACTGAAGAGAAACTCTGTGTATTAGGATGAAGCTGTCTTCTGTGACCAGGAAGGCATCGCTCCAATAGGGTAACATTAAACATATGGTAAAACTTGTAATGAAAAGTTTGGAATGCAACACAGGAACACCCAGAATTTCTACTTATAGGACATCTGTTTTCTGCTCTGACTGCAGTAGACTGGTTGTCTTGCTTTATTTATGACTTGCCAGGAAGCAGTTGCAATTGGGCTAGGACAGGAAGGGGTATGGGTGAGGTGTATATTTGCTGGTAAAGGCACCAAGTTTGCCTGCTGAGTGAAAGTGGAAGAAGTAAATGTAGCCAGGTGTTGTACCATCCCCCCTGGCCCCTGAGCTGTTTCACATGATTTCTGTGTTGGGAAAGTGGGTGTGAGATGGCTACATCTGGGGGATAGTATCTTATTCCTTCTTTATGCATTTGTAAATTAGTTAATGCAAATAAGGGGCCTACTTGCACTATAGGGCCCTCTGCAGAGGACATGCTATAGAAGGAAGGACAGGTCTTTCTTTGCCTCCCATATAGGTTTAGGGAGGCAATAGAAGAGCAGGAAAGGATGCTGGGAGCCTGCCTGACCCTCTTTGCTCATGTGCTCATTGCAATCAGATAGAAAGGGGCAAACTAATTTAAAATAATTTAATAATCAAAACCTGACAGGAAACCATAAATGTGCCTGTGATGGGAGAAGAGGTACCAGTCTTAAAGAGCAAACTATGATGCCAGAGCAGGTCTTTGAGCAGGACAGCAATATGCTGCTTTTGGTTCAGGCTGGACTGTAACTATTGCAGTACAGCCTCTGCCTCATGTCTGCATGGGGCAGCACCCTGTAAGATATTCCTACTTACTCTCATTCCCAAGTATTAGGAGTGTCAGAAGTTAGGCTGTAAAGCAGTACTTTAAAGCACTGAAGATGCCAAGGGCTTGGCATATGTGACTATGAAAATATGAACACAGATCTAAGAGTTGTATTTTAGAATAATATTTTTCAAACTACCATATTAAGAAAAAATAACAATGTAATTTGCTCATAATCTGCATATATCAATCCTATATCAAGTCTCTTTACAAAGCTTAATTTTTATTAGGTGAAATAATTAATGAAATCAACCAAAATTAACCATATTTTATAAAACATTTCCAGGCAATATAATTTATTATCAATTATACATTTAAATTTTGCTATCTATCCTCAGCCTTTTTGCCTCAAGACTTGTTAAAAAAAAAAGTCCATAGTGTCTGAAATGGAATCCCCGATTGTACTGGTAACCTTGTAAACAGAGTATCATTCAGAAAAGAACATATTCACTACAATCATAATATTTAGCCAGCGTGCCCTAATAAATTCCAATAAAATCAAATGGCATTGGAGAATAAAACTCCCTCAAATCACAAAATGCAGTGTGCGCCTTCTGTTTCTTGTTGACAAACAACCACTGCAGTTTACAGAGAAACAGTAAGGTAATTTCTTTACCTCCAGCAAAATAAAAACAAAGTCCCACAGTTCAGTCTCCTATTTCCCCATCATCCTTTTCACTGCTTTTCTCCAGCTTTTCACTTTTCTTTTATTTGCCTTTTCTTCTCCATCTCCCCTTCCTCCATTTTCCCAATTCAGCCCGTCTTTCATCCACTATTCTTATTGTCTCCTCTGTTTTTTTCTCTTCTTCACTGCCTTTCTCCTCTTTACAAGGAAGTTACAGTGTGGTCTTATTCCCTGAAAATAGAGAACAGAGGTTGTGAATAAGAAACTAGCACAACTGTTGCTGGATGAAGGGAGATACCAAGATCACTTGGACTGCGCCTTCAGGTTGAAGGTTTTCTTACTTTATCATTGCTTTTGTCATTCTGACGGGTTTCTGCTAAGCAACCGTAGGAACAATCAGCAGTGAAAAATGGTCTAATTTTCTTCTCTCTGTGATGGCATCTGTGGCAGGCCCAGAGTTAGTGAGTCCAGGACCAACTGTCAGCTTGGGGGAGGTTCTGGGGAAGCTCAGGTAGGAGGATGGCCTTCAACACCAACTGCAGCTATGCATAAAGAGGAGTAAACCAACCAAAACAGAATCTGCTGAGATTTACAGAGCATGGATAAATAAACAGCCTGGTAAAATGGGTTCCCATGCTCTCACCAAAGTGATGAGGAAGTCTACTTCATGCTGGCTTTGGGGTCTGTGGGCACTGGTCGTCTTTCCGAGGCTGCCTGTACACTTGGATCTTCAGGGGTATCTAAGGTGTCTTAGAGGAGCTGGACTTATACGACTAACTCAAAAGAATTAATAATTAAAGTTGGATCATATAATAAACACCAAATATGATTCTTAGTTTAAACTTGAGAAAAAATGGAGAAGAAAACAAGAAAAAACAGAACCCCCCCCCAGTATTTACTATGTTTATGAGATCGCATTTTATGATCAAAGTCAGTGCTCTTCTGTAGACCCAACCCATGCTATCGTGGGTTGCTTACAGCAAGGATGCATCTCAGCACGTGTGAGTGAAATCAGGCCAGCAGACTGCATGACAGAGGGCAGCTGGAAGACAAGAGCAACTCTTGATCTGTCTAGCAAGTGGACACATAACACCAATATGGTTGTGCTTTTCTTTGTTTTGTTTTTTTTTGTTGTTGTTTTGGTTTGGTTTGGTTTGGTTTTGGTTTTGTTTGATGTTTTGTTTGTTTGGGGGTTTTTTGTGTGTGTGTAGTATCTTCAAAGGAGGAGAAAAGCCTGTTTCAATGATGTCAACAGAATGTGTTCAGCCACTTGATATGCCAGACGACAGACTGGATAAGCGAGATTCACAGTGTAACCATTTAGGTAAGTGTTATTAGATGATGTCATTCCACTAATGAGAGGTGTTGCCTTCACATCATAAAGTCCTGTCCGGTGTCCGTTTTTCCCCTCCAGCGATACAACTGAGCCCTGATGAAAACAGATATTTACACCTTCTGCTGACACTTCTGATGCCAGATGGAAAGGCAAAGTGCATTTTTCCTGCATATAAATATCAGCTGAAACTCTAGAGTGAAATTAAAGAGAAGGAAGCAAAAAGAGTCATTGATCTTTTCCCCAGTAGAAAACATAGAGCAGTGTCTTCATTTATACCACAGTAAACTGAAAGCTAGGATATAGCTAAGCTTTACCTAAACACATTTTCCATACGCAATTTGAGTAAAAGATTCCAAGTATCCCATTGACCTTCACTGGGGCAGCTTTCTAAAAATGTTTCCTCCTTCATCATCAATCTGTTTCCTTTCTTGAACCTACTTTTACACTGAGCATATCAGTCGTCTTTGCTCTGCCACTCTCCTGAATACCAGACTTCATACCTGATAGCTGTGTTTTTTTGCATATTCATGGTCATTGCTTCTACTTCAAATGCTATTACTTCACTCCCATCTTGCAAAATTGTCCTGAAGATTTAGCAACGCATAAACAAAAATCTATTTGCTCATTGTTACCCTTGTGATGACAATAATGAAACACAAAGGCAATTTCACTTGTGTGTCAAAAAGTGTCTCACCACAGGCAAGCAGAATTTTATCCATTTTGTTTATTTGTCCTGCAAGGAAGGTATCCTAGTTCTATATCACATGGCATTTCTAGCCACAGCACCATTTTTACAATCTGCAGGCTCACAGACGTAACATGTCTTAAATAGTGTAAGAGAGCCTCAAATGAAGTCGTGCTTGCATCCAGGTCTGCAGTCAGGGGTTGGGTAAGGGTGTGGGGAACCCAGACAAAGGCAAACAAGCATCTTTTAAGAATTTAGAGCATTGGTTTGTGTGATGATAATAATGAGAGGTGTCGCAAATGAGTAGTTAGAACGTTTAAAGAATCACTGTCAAAGGTATTGGCAAAATACAAGCTTTAATATGAATTTATGAGAGTGTGACGTTAACAGAGTTAAATGGCAAGGTTCATTCTATTACTTACTACATAGATGAAGCATTCGTAAGTAAATTGGATCAGAAGGAGTTGGATATCAGACGATATGGACACCAGAAAAGGGTGCAAAAGCACCTAATCATTGACTAAGTTAACATCTAACACACCAACAATCCTGGCTCACTGGGGAGGTCCCAGATGATTGGAAGTTGGCAAATGTCACGCCAATTCACAAAAAGGGACAGAAGGAGGACCTGGGAAACTACAGACCTGTCAGCCTGACCTCAGTGCCTGGCAAAGTTATGGAGCAGATCATCCTAAGTGTAATTACACAGCACCTACAGGATGGACAAGGGATCAGACTCAGCCAGCACGGGTATAGGAGGGGCAGGTCCTGTCTGACCCACCTGATTTCCTTCTACAATCGGGTGACGCGCCTCGTGGATGAGGGGAAGGCTGTGGATGTGTCTATCTGGACTTCAGCAAAGCCTTCGGCACCGTCTCCCACAGCATTCTCCTGGAAAAGCTGCAGCCCATGGCTTGGACAGGGGCACTCTGTGCTGGGTTAGGAACTGGCTGGAGGGCCGGGCCCAGAGAGTGGTGGTGAACGGGGCTGCATCCAGTTGGCGGCCGGTCACTAGTGGTGTCCCCCAGGGATCAGTGTTGGGCCCAGTTCTGTTTAATATCTTTATTGATGATTTAGATGAAGGGATAGAGTGCACCATTAGTAAATTTGCAGATGACACCAAGCTGGGGGGGAGTGTCGATCAGCTGGAAGGCAGGAGGGCTCTGCAGAGGGACCTGGACAGACTGGAGAGCTGGGCTGATTCCAACGGGATGAGGTTCAACAAGGCCAAGTGCCGGGTCCTGCACTTTGGCCACAACAACCCCCTGCAGCGCTACAGGCTGGGCACAGAGTGGCTGGAGAGCAGCCAGGCAGAAAGGGACCTGGGAGTTTGGATTGACAGGAAGCTGAACATGAGCCAGCAGTGTGCCCAGGTGGCCAAGAAGGCCAATGGCATCCTGGCCTGGATCAGGAACAGTGTGGCCAGCAGGAACAGGGAGGTGATTCTGCCCCTGTACTCAGCGCTGGTGAGGCCACACCTGGAGTGCTGTGTCCAGTTCTGGGCCCCTCAGTTCAGGAAGGATATTGAGGTGCTGGAGCAGGTCCAGAGAAGAGCAACCAGGCTGGTGAAGGGACTGGAGCAGAAGTCCTATGAGGAGAGGCTGAGGGAGCTGGGGTTGTTTAGCCTGGAGAAGAGAAGGCTCAGGGGAGACCTCATCGCTCTCTACAACTACCTGAGAGGAGGTTGTAGCCAGGTGGGGGTTGGTCTCTTCTCCCAGACTACCAGCAGTAAGACAAGAGGGCATGGCCTTAAGTTGTGCCAGGGGAGGTTTAGGATAGATATTAGAAAGAAATTCTTTACAGAGAGGGTAATCAGCCATTGGAATGGGCTGCCCAGGGAAGTGGTGGATTCTCCATCCCTGGAGGTTTTCAAGATGAGGCTGGACGTGGCACTTAGTTCCATAGTCTAGTAACCACGGTGGTGTTGGATCAAGGGTTGGACTTGGTGATCTCAGAGGTCCTTTCCAACCCGTCTGATTCTATGATTCTATGATTTTAAGAAGTGATTCAATAGGATTTGCTACAACTATAACAGTGAGTTAATTATAAACTCAAAATAAAAACATTCATACCATAATCAATTCACTTGCATGCACACAGGGAAAGAAATGTATACATCTATATCTATGTGTGTAAAGGTACTTATCAAAATTTCCCCTCAAGCTCAGTGAAATACTTATATGAAATCCCCTAGCACTTCTCAACAGGCATGGGCTGTCCCTCAAGGAGTGTATGTGTGGAATCCGCCTAGACCTTGTCATCAGCAACGATGTTTCAAGTTTTGCAAACTTGAGGGTTTGTGAGCTCCGAGAGGCACCCCACTCAAAGGGAGTTGCTGGTGCAGCCCACTGCTTTTCAGAAGAACTCAAACTCCAGGAGGCCTCACTTAGCACTTCTGTTTATAGGGTCACAAGATTTTTCCCAAAAAGTCCAGTAATAATAGTACCGTTGCACTCAGGCTATGATTCATTTTTTTTCACAAGGTCTCATAACAATGGTACTGTTTCAGTTGGGCTACAATTCAGGTAAATTACTTACCAAGTGTAACACGAGTAACTGCTTATCCTTTGTTCCTCACCTTGGTTGGGCATTTGATGTTCCTGGTATGGTCAGAATTGTTCGTACCTTTATCATGCAAGAGAACCCAGAAAGGTCAGGGATGCTTCTCCACCCAACTGGTACAGTCCTCTTCACTGCTCAGCTGGTTCAACCAAGGCTTATCAGAAGCTACTGAGATCATAGATCAGGTCTGAGAAGGAGGTGAAGGAGGAGGATGCACCACCACAACAGATAACCTTCAATATTTTCAGCTTGCATAAGCACAAAAAAATGCAGACTTTTGTAGAAAAAGACATGCTGACTCTGAGTCATCTGAGTCAAGGCTTGTTTTAGGAGAAAACCAGAAATCCAGTATAATGTTGTGTAAATCAAAAGCAAATACCAGTTGCTCAGTAGCTCTTGAAATAAAGGCAGCTCTTGAAAGGAACAATATACTGACTGGCTCATTTTACCAGTACCTCAGGCTGACCACCCACATGTAAAACTTTCCATCATAAAAGTGCTCTTGTAACTCTTGAAGACACAGTCCACATGGTTAGCACTGGATGAAACAGGGGTAGCCATGGAACCTCTGCTCACAGTGATGCAGCCTTCCCTCTACCATGTAAACACACAGCTGCCCACAACTCTCTCCCTCTGTTTTATATGTACTGCCTACAACAGAGAAGAACCACCTAAGTCACTTGACTCCCATGTAGTATTGCACAGAGGCCTCTTTTGATGAGTTTCTAAGTACTTAAAAGATGTTTCTTCATGGGCATTTTAATTTACTTGGATTAAAGCACTTTTATTAAAGCATTTCTTTTCATTGTCTGATTTATTATTTCCCCTAAATTTCAACTTCTATTATTCTTTTCCCGGCAGAAGATCTTTCAGAGCAGCTGATTAAGAGCTGTGACCTAAAAAAAACCCAAAGAAAAGGTAAAACCATCCCAGCTTCCCAAAACACTGAACAGGAGCAAAAAAAGCCAAGGAGAAAAGATACACCAGCTTTGCACACTCCACCACCTCTGACAGGTGAGCAATAAATCTCTTGACTTTGAAATCCCAGTTCAACTGTGGGACTGAATCTGAGCAAAGTCCATAGACCCCTCATTCACTTGTGTCCGCTTGGATGCTGACAGAAACACAGATCCATGCATGTGCACCTTGGAAGGCAGGTGAACAGCGTCTGACTGCCTCAAAGGCATCCTCTGTTAGTTGAAGGATTTGCTCACAGATCTGGGAATACCAAGGTGAGTGGGAAATGTGGTCCCTTGGAGCTCGTAGTCTTGCTGCTAAATGATGCTATATTTATGTGTTAAATGATGTGCTGAGCCATGCTCAATGTCCCAATTTGATATGGTCCAAAATCAAAATGGATCCAGTTCAGCCCCTGCACTTTCTCTTGAAACTCATTACCAGTGCTCAGAGGGAGGCTGAATGAGGATGAGACTGGCAGTAGACCAAAGAGGCACATAAGCCACTTGCACGATTTCCTGCATCATCCAGGATTTCCTCCTAGAAATCACAGGGCTCATATGCTTATGGGAACTCTGGCAAAGGGTGGATGTTTCAGGAAGCCAGAAATCACCACAGCAGCAAAGGTGCTCCTTGTAGTATGCTTCCTGCTGCGGCACATCTACAGACATTTGAGAACCAACCTGGGGAAGGGAAGAAAAAGCAGGAGACTGCCAGTGAAACCTGATGATTTTCCAAGAACAGCAGTGGGAATAAATGTTTGTCACTCTCTGCTAACAAGCACTCCTTGTGCTCTCCAGAGAGAGAGCTGTGCTTTTGTATCATCAAGCTGTTCTTCCCATGCTGGCACATACACATAGGAGTGTTGCTGGTGGGAATGGAGGGCTTAGACAAAATGTATTAAAAAAAAAAAGCCCTGCCATCACAAGGCGTAGAGTCATTCAGGTGCCCTGAGTCACAACGTGTGGAAAGGACTGCCTTGCTTTCTAAACTCCTTCTCAGAGAGGAGTCTAAATACAGCTGAATCCAATCAGCTGCAGATTACGTCAACAATTTAAATGTAAGGAATTACGAAGGTGTGATTGAAGCACTTTTTTCCCGCAGGTTTATTGATTGGCAAAATGAGAATATTTATTAAAATGAATCATTTATTATTACAAATTATCAGACAAAAGATCTTAATCGGAATTATTTACTACACAACATAAACACTAAAACTACTAGTAGTATAGTATAAGACAGGATAGTACACTATATCAAAGCAATTATTGAAGCAATTTTATTAAAGCTAGCAAAAAGAAGTAATTATTAAGTAGAGATTTGATGTAACTCATCCATGCCAATGCTTGTAGGGACATCTCTTTCTCTCAGCCTCTCCTCCCAAAGAAGGAATCTCCACACAGACACCCCAAGAAGGGTTATGTTAAAAGAACCTAACCGGATGAAAGGGAACTAGACTTAAATAGTAGAAGGTGACTGACTGCTAGGTAAAAATTTACAGGCCAGATACCACCTTATCTGTCATATCCAACTTCAAAAAGCACGTTGTGTGTTTGAAGTTTGGTGAACCGGGCTGGTGTTGCGTTCCAGGTTAAGCTATAAACTGCCCAGAGCAGTTACATCTTTTATTTAAGACTTTTTAGAAGCCTTTTGGTTCTAATTGTCATCTGCAGGAAGAGTCACTCTTCTTTCTCTGTCTCTGGAGGTTTTTAAGATGAGACTGGATGTGGCACTTAGTGTTATAATCTAGTAACCGCGGTGGTGTTGGATCAAGGGTTGGACTTGATGATCTCAGAGGTCCTTTCTAACCCATGTGATTCTGTGATTCTCTAAGAGAAATTCTTTTTAATTTAGTGAGAAAAGTAAGATATTTTGGCAAAAGGTTTTTACAGGAGTAAAATACAACCAAGAAAAAAACATTTCACTGAATCATTCAGCACAAAGACCCGTTCCACAGGAAACACACACCAGAACAATCCATATAGCAGCTTTAGTAAAACACAGTTCACTGGTTTTAAGTTATCCACAAGAAAATGAAAGGAGTAAAAGAAAACAGATTAAAAGGGGTAAAGAAAGACAGAAGAAAGAGAGAAGGAGAGAGAGGAAAGGAAAAAAAAAGGTTACCAACAAGATCCAATGATTCACATGGTGCTGGCTGGAGAGGGAGAAAAGAGAAGAGACTGCACAGAGCCTCATGTACTTACAGAGTTTGGTTTTCCCTGCCAGGCAGGATATCCAGTCAGTGCTTTCCAAGCCAGAGTGAGTTGTGCTGTAGCAGTCACAGGCTCCAGGGATGTGGTGTAGGTGGGCTACCAGGCAGGTCTGCCTTGACCGACAGCCCGGCTGCAGGGCCTTCAGTGATGCCATGGGCTCTGCATGGGCTGCAGGCCTTGCCTTCCTGCTATGCCCTGTGCCCTCAGCACAGGCCTGATGTGCCTGACCACGTTCCTGCAGGTCCAGGCCCAGCCCTTACCCACATGCACACTCATACTCACAGTGAGCTGGTTTCAACCCATATGAATAATGCAGTGAGATTCAGACCCAGGACCTCACGGCTGGTTTTAGCATAATTCAACACCAAAAACATTACCATGGCACCACCAGGAATTCATCACAGATAGCTTGCATGAGAGCTTGCATTGTATGCATTCTCTGATTGGATTCTAGGCCTTATCAGAGTAAGCCCTCCTGCCACAAAGAGTCAGCAAGTAACTACTTGTATGGTTCCCTGTATATATGCAACAATTCATCATGCCAAAAACAAGCAGCTGGGATTTTCCAGTATTTGTAATCCAGAATTTTACTCCGTTCAGTTTTCACATGTAGCTTCCACTCTTTTAGGGAAGAGTGGCGCAGAGGCTAAAGAGCTGCATTTTGTGCCTGCAACTACCATACCCTACAGAAAACATCATTTCACTAGATAAAATAAGCCATTTCTGTGCAATCCCATCACTCCCAATTAGGCGCTTGAGCATCTGTGTGTTTATGCTACTTTGACAAGATGTCTAAGGTTCTGGAATAGAAATCTTTACCATGATTTCTGATGGGCTGCAGTTTAGTGCATTAAATACAAACAGAAGTCATCTGGCCTGATAGCTTCATTGTCTATAGCCTATAATTAACGTGCACTCATGCAGCCTTACTTCAGAGTAGTCATTGGAAGAATTACACAGGTGTAAGTTTCTTCAATGCGAACTAAGATGAAGTGGCATTTTATTTTTTTTCCTTGCTTGCAGGCATACTTTCAGACTTTTCTGATAATCTACTGAAAAGGTATGGTATCACAGAGAAGCCACAGAGAGAGAGAGTGAGTCCAGTCTCTCAGACCACTGAACTGGAGAAGAAAAAGCCCAGGAGAAAAGATACACCTGCAGCACACATCCCACCTTTAATAATAGGTAAGAAACCTAGGTGAAGGGTCCTCCAAAGAGGAAGCAAAAAGTGGCTAGTGTCAGAGGAATGCCTGGGAGGAGGTTGCTCTCTGCCCAGTCTACTTAGTCGCTCTTAAGGAACCGGACCTATTTGGTCTAGTAACAGTGGTGGCTCATGAAAAGTCTTTTACATATCCCCTGCTCATGCTCTGGGGACAGAAAGGAAGGGAAGTAAGAGAAGACATTTGGTCACTTGATTATCTTTTGTGAACTGTAATCCTACTTTCTGACAGGCCAACTAATTCCCTGCTTTTCAAACCTGAGCACCTGTAAATTTTTAGGTCACCAGCACTAAAATGCCCCAAACAACCTGAAGCAAGCTGTACTGATTAACCTCCTCTTCACTCCACAGTTCCTGATATGCACTGAGAAAATCAAGCTGTGATGAACTTCTCATTAACAGCATCTTAAAGACAGTTCTGTGCTTCTGCCATAACATGCAATACATACACGCTCACATAAGATGCTACTAGGGAAGGGAAGGGAAAGGAAGGGAAGGGAAGGGAAAGGAAGGGAAGGTGGAAAAAAAAGTAGTAACCTTCAAATGTGTGACAAAACTCAAACTGTGCATTTGTTATGGGGAAAATGAGAAACTAATGCAATTTTAAGTTGTTTTCAATTCTACCTCCAATGACACTTTCTTGCCTACTCATGAAGCCACCTTCCAGCACTTAACACAGATTCAAAGCAACCTGCTAGATGCTGCCTCTCTATGCAAAGCATATTTGTATTCGGGTCTGTTTTCCAGTGATTCGCAGACTTGTGCCCATATCAGGAGCAAAGTAACTTATGTGTTTGAATACTTCAATTTCATTCCCTTCTTATTCTAAGGATTCATATTTTCTTTTCAAGATACATATCAACATACATCATTCTGCTAGTTGAAATTTGTCAGTGATGGCTCCAGGACTTGTTATGAAAAAGTGACCCAGTTGTGGTTGAAGGCTGGTCCACTTATTTACTTTCATAGTTATTCCTTCAGGTAGCAGACAAAGCACAAACAAACTGAACTCTTTGGAACTAATATGCAAAATGAAACCTAAACTGTAGACTTGGAGACCTTAGAAGCCCCAGCAGGGCTATGTGTTCTCAATAAATACAGAGAGGCCTTTCTGTCCTGTCTCCCTGTTATTGGAATTGCTTCATTAAGCAGCACACTCAGTGCCACATGGCCTCTCTTGTGGCCTGCTAATGAGGATTGTCCCCATTTTGAACACTTCCCCTTGGGATCCCCTGCAAACCACTTCTAGATGCCAATTCAAGGAGCTCCACTTAATTGCAGTAAAAGAGCTTAATTACCAGAGTATCTTTTTGAACAGCTGTCCGCACAAATACTTTGTTGTAAATGCAGTTAAAATGGCAGATGTGTTATCCCTCTCCATTTTTACCAGCTGTTATAAGCCTTTCTAGGACAGTCACTCTCCTTCATGGGTGGCCAGGGATATTTTCTATCACAAGTCAAATGTACCATACAGGGTGATGAAAATCATTGTATTTACTGGATGTTATGTGGTCCAAAGGAGAACCAGAATCAGTCTTACACCTTACCCAATCCACTTGGGAAATGCAGGTACAAAAAGGGGGCTCCTAAATTACTTATCTGAATTCTCCTCTACAAGGGTTAAGCTGCTAAATATATTCAGCCTTCAGACTTCTACTGAAGTGGCACATATAACATTATGCCATGTGCATACAAAGAAACTATGAGCAGAAGTCTCCTTCAGTGGCCAGCTTGCCTTCAGTCAGCCAACACCTTTTCGAAGGGATTAGACTAGAACACAAAATAGAATCCCCATTCCAATGGTCTTTTCCTCTATCTCACTTGACAGAAAATGGCTTGAATCTGATCCAAGCCTATTGTCAGCTCTGAAACAATCTATTGTCATCCGCACTTAGCAATATATCCCATTAACTGAAGTATTTCTGAGAGCTCTTCAGGCCTGTGGGTTTGAGATAGAATATAAATACATGCCTAAATATGGGAAGACAATTCCTGAAATGTGGCTGCTTAGGGTTTCTTAATCAGGCCAGAGGTAAATAGCAAAACCACAGTTTCAAACCCTCATTCATTCTTTTACCATAGAAAACCAGTTAAGGTAGCTCTTTTAGGATAACATCACAACCCCACCGAAAACCTCTGGGTAACATGAGAAGCATAGAAATTTGATGTCATCTCTTGCCTCTCCAGCAGGAGTTGTCCATAGGTAGGCTGTAGACAGGTTCTATTTTGTTGGTTTTCTGATTTATAGCCCAGGAGGAGTGGCTTAGATTTGGCACCTGGCAAATAGTTGATTTAAGCCAACTTCTGCCTATGTTTGAACTTCCTAACAGAAACTCTTACGTCTTTGTAAGCCTTTATGATTCTAGCGTTTAGCTAAAAATTGCAAGTAGTTGCAAGTTCTGTTGGGAAATTATGACTACATTGTATTTACCTTCTGCTTTCTTTAGTCAGATTCCTTAGCAGATATTAACAGAACAACCTACCAAAATAGATCTTCAGGATGAGTTGCATTTCATAAAACACACAGCTGGGAAAACAGAGGCAGAAAAGCTAAGTGATTTATTTAATCAGTAAACAGAGAAAGACTAACTTACAAATGTTTCCCAAATCAAATGTCCTTCTTGAATCCTTCTGGTTCACACCCAGAACTTCCAAACTGCATTCAGTGAAGCGCATTTTCTCCACAAGAGATCAGTGGCACTTTATCAAAGCAAAAAATCCTTTCCCAGTGTTATACAAATAACTACAGCTTTGACATGCCATTTGTATACCCTTTCCACTGTTTTGCATTAAAAGGCTGATTTGTCCTTGCAATTGTGGGTGGTCCATGCAAGTTAATAACCTGCATCTCTGGGCTACATCCACCTCTGAGCTCTGAATCATGAACTCTATGGGAAACCTTTAGAGTTTAGTCTCCAAAGTGATTAATTGGTAATGATCTTGCTATTGATTGTGGTAAGTGTCTGTGCTACTAGAACTGGGACGTTTGCTTGGGTGTTACCTTTCAGCTGTCTCTGGCATATGCTAAAAGGATTAGTTTACGTGCTATAACTAGGCCATCAGAATTACATAAACACATTTTTCCTTCATCACTTCATCATTTAATAAGACAGTGGACATGATCCATTTATTTAGTGTACATATCTGATCTCCTATTCCTGATTTTACCCAAAAAGCAGGTTAGCTTTCCTCAAATGATCCATTCTAGTTTCACATTTTAAGCATGTGTTAATGATGTTTTACTTGTTCCTCAAATGCTCCATGATGTAAAAAAACAACATAAACCCTCCACTCCCTCTTAAAAAGACAAAACCCAAATCCCGAAGACAACAGTAAAAAGAATTTGTCTATATTTGCCTAAGTTGTCTATAGGAATAGAAGTCTGTGTGTGGGACATTTACATCCATCTCCATAAAATGTCATCATTCATTGCAGTTAACAATGGTGGTTACTTAATTGCTGCTTCAAAAAAATAAAGTCCTTTGTGTTTCAAATTAACATTTATTTATTTAGTTTATTTCACAGTGCTAGTTCACAAGAACAGCATATAAATGAACCAGGAGTTAAATAAAGGGCAGTATAGGTTGATATTTTCATTAATTCATTGCCCCTGAAAAGACTCCAGAGTTAAAGAAAATCTTCCTCCGTGGTATTGCCCTATTTTGAGACCTTGGCAAGACTGAAATCCTTCTCTTTAAAACAGTTTTTGATGCAGAAAGAAGCAAAACAGGTTGGTTTGACAGAGCAGCTCAGCTGGTATCAAACATTAGGAGATCAAATTTGGGAGAGATTTCATTGGTCTCAACACAATGATATCTCTCATCCTGTTTGTAGACTATGTCAACATTCACACCAAGGAATGTGGTCATAAAATTCATCACACAAATCAAAATGTTGTTTTTTACTGGAAACAGGCAAATCCAGCACAATATGTTAAAACAGAGTTCAAGAACATTTTGTACCTAATGCATTCTTATTTATTTTCTAATGAAGAGAACATTTACAGTATTTGTAATATTATGGTATCAGACAAAACCCTCAAGATCCCTAAAGGGTGGACTTACCAGTTATAGTATAAGAGAGAAAAAGAGAAAAAGAAACAGAAAGAAGGGAGGAGAGACAGAGATTTGTGGAAGGTATGATCTACAACCCAAGTCTGTTTTCACATTGTTCAGTAGCTTTTGCAACTTACTGATACTTCATAACTTCAGTGGAGATGGCACTTGTCATGTTGGTGTTCTAACATTTGTCTCTTTTTTCATCTGCACTTGAAAAATCTAAGTAATATGGCTATATACTTAGAGGAAATATATACATGTTCACATAAGCTAATTTAGTCACAAAGATTAAACACAGCATTTACTTAATCATGCAAGCTCTTTCCCTTATTTAGCTGCCCAAACCCTTTTAACAAATAGGTTCCCAAATGAAACTTCAGTATCTCTTTTCACAGATAGGAAAAATATGCTGGATTTAAGAGTGCCTAATAATTGTAGCTAAAAATGCAGTGATTCAATTCTAGTTCACTAAATATCGAGAGACTGATGTGCTGAAAACAAATGAGAAGTAACTCCCACAATGTTGGAAAACTATGTTAGGATCAAGAAGTAAGAGATGACTGAAAAATTCTTTTTAGCCTGGTATTTTCTAAAAACTAGTATGTTAAATCAACTCCTTTTTTTCCTTTTTTTTTTTTTCTTTTTGTCCTTCTGTTTTTAAGGCACTAAGCTGTTTACAGAAGAAGAACAAACAGTGATTATGGAAGACGAAGAAAAGGATGGAGACACAATCCACATTTAAGATTACAGTGCTATTTCCAATAATGCAGTGTAAATAATTCTGGGTCACTCACAGTGGCAGCACATAGAAAAGAAAGCTCTTTCATTTATATAAATAATAATTTTCTCAAGCATGCACTTGATTTTAAACTATCAGCAAGTGCTTATCTGCACCTCATGAATTCCCAGCAAGCATGATGACAAATTTCAGACACCTGGGGTTTGAAGGATTCTGTTGGTTTACTACAAGTGGCTTCCCAGCATTTCTGTAAATGTGGAATCCATCTCAGAACAAATCTAGCTTTGTGCAATGTAGTGATAAGAGTTAATACAAAGGACAGCACTTAAAGAGCGTACCTGGCACTAGATACCAGAGCAGTAAAACATCAACAAATGATTCAAATTGCTTTTTTTTCCTGACACTTTACCTAATTTGTCCAGCTTTCCTCTTCTGGAATAACACTGACCACAATGAAAATTCCCATGAGCAAAGCTGATGGGATAGATGGAGAAGGGGCGAGGGCAGGAGCCAGACTCTGAAATGGGAAAGCAAAAAATTCTTCTGCCTATATCTGCTCATGACTTGTGTTTGTGAGGACGAAAAGAGAGATTCACTGTTGAATGCAAGTTTACGTCTAAGGGCTGTCAGCATTGACACATCAGGAGAGAGGGAAGAGCTCTCAGAAGAGAAACATCAGGGAAGGGCAATGCCTGCCTGTTCCATCAGTGTAGACAATTGCCTCCACTGGTCAGTGAAAGATAAAATAGTTGGATAGTTGATCCTTTTGCTCCAAATAATTTCTTTTGACATCTGCTTTTTAAATTGAGTTCTAGATCAGTTAGGAGAGGTAGAAAAGATTGAAAATCTTTAGGAATATGGAAAGTGAAAATTGACTAAAAGGAATAGTGTTACTCAATGGCATATGCATACTGCAAGGTGATTTTTTTTATTAGTTTTCCTCATTGATTCAATCAAGAATTGTTTTCACAGCCAGCTACAGCCTGGTAGAATGGCCAGTTTGTGCTTTCCTTAATAGCTCTGGGGTAGATAGAGTAGCACTGCCAGCCGGGCCCTCAGGGACCTGAGCAGAAAGGTTGAAGACCATAGAATCATAGAATCAACCGGGTTGGAAAAGACCTCTGAGATTGTCAAGTCCAACCTTTGGTCCAACACTGCCTTGATTCAACTACTAGACCATGGCACTAAGTGCCACATCCAGCCTCATCTTAAAAACTGCCAGGGACAGTGAATCCACCACCTCCCTGGGCAGCCCATTCCAATGTCTGATTACTCTCCCTGTAAAAAATTCCTTCCTAATATCCAACATAAACCTCCCCTGGCACAGCTTAAGACTGTAAATCATCTAGCCTGGCAGACTGAATTTAGTTATCTTTTTAACTCCCTTAGGCAGACAGCTGAGGACCATACTAGTTTGGACTTCATTTACCACAGACTGACCCAGCATCTTTCATGAGAATGCAGTCTATTCACAAATATTTAGCTTCAAGATGTAATCAACAAGCTTATAATAAATAATTGCATAATAAAGTGTACAAGAGGCCTGCTATATTATTAATGGGATGCCTGATCACTAGGAGGTGTACCTGTTTTTATCCTGTTAACCTATCAGTGAGATAATATTTAAAATATAAACAATCAATAGTTCATATAACAACAGTAATGTAAGGTACACAGTAAAGTATGTCATAGCAAGTATGGGAAAATAAATACGTGTGACTCCATTCTAGCTTTACCAGTGAAGCTGGTGAATATTTTCTGTGCACAATACAGCAAGAGTGAGAGTGTGGAATCTTGAAAAGATTCAAATGAACATCAGCGATGGATTAGCCATGAAAATATACATGTTAGACACGAAGGCCCTGAACAACACAAAGCAGGAGCACAAATAGGATGTGATTGACTTCACTGCTCTGAAAAGGATTTGTTTCCAAGCCTGGGGAATTCTGAAACAGTTTAATAGGGGGGCAAAAAAAAAAAAAAAAAAGGCGCCCTTTAAGCCTAGCACTATATATTGTTCAGCAAAGAGGAGTTACAGTCTGAGTGACATCTCTGATGGCACACCAGCCTAATTTACCGTCTCTGTATAGATCAACTCAAAGTCCAGACATAAAAATGCTGCAACACGTCATATTCCGCAATTCTTTTAAAACTGCATATTCACAACCTGGCAATCCAGCATTTTCTGTTCTTCCACCCAGGAGCAACATAAGCAATTAATAGTAATTTTTCACTCGATCAATTAAGTTAATAGAAGGTTTTGCAATGTTCCTGGGAAGCAGTGTGATGAATCATCTCTCAGCTTCCACATGCTTCATTGCACTCAGTTAAAGTGTTAAATGTTAGTTTGTCTGGGAATAAAATAATTTTTTTTCAAATGAGGCAGACAATTCCCCTTCCCCCAAAACAAAGCCTTTAGTTTTTGCAGAATGGTGTGTGGACTCTGCAGTGTTGTGAATGTGGTTTATTGGGTTTATTTATTGTCGTTCAGGCTCCCTTTAAGACCAGATAGTGCTAAAACCAACAAATTGCTCTCCCCAGACAAATGACAGAAGTTGGTTTGTTCTGGAGCAGAAATGCTTTTGTATCCAGTGTCCCCCGAGGGCCCCCATGGCCATTACAGCAAAAATGAAACAAAACTGAAAGCACAGACACACACTAAGGATTTCCATAGGACTGTTAGGACTGGGATGCTCCAGATTGAAGTCACTTACGTTGTCGCTATGTGCATTGACTACTTTGTGTTTTCAGAGCTGGCTTGCATTCAGATATTTACCTGGAATGGCATCTCACCCCAGAGGTCTGTACTGGGTGGGGCAACCACTCCAAGCCCTCAGTAGGGAATGAAGTGCTTCAGTTAGTGAATAAAAGACTGCAGTCAGGAGATCATTAATGGCTAATATTTTTTAAGAGAATTATCAATTAACATCTACCTAGAAACTAAGACACAGGTCTCCATTTACAATAAAATTGGGACTAAGGGATTTAATGGCTTTATGCTTTAACAGCTTTCAACTAAGGATTACAGAAAGCCCATCACCCATTTGAAAGGGTTGTGATGAGCATTTCGGTAGTGCTAAATATGAGATTCATAGAGTACGTCGAACAAATTCAAAGGAACATTCATGATGCTATTGCAAACTCACACTATATCACAGATAAAGCAGAATTTGCATGCACTGAGTTTAGTAAAACTTACACTGAATTTATGTCTGGTTGAAATTTTATCTTAGTGGTTAATAAATTGATAATTGTAAAATGCTTTGACCATGTAAATTAATTGATATGTTTAGATATCATAACAGACCATCTTCCTGCATGTTCTATGCCATCCCCACCTTTTGAGATTACACTTTTTACACATGACCTTACAGTATTCTTGTATGCAGAGAGACTGCCCAGCAATATCATCTACAGGAAAAAATCAAAAATGCATGTCAGTGAAGCACATTAGAAATTCTGGCTTCTCACTTGTATTTAGATAAGTTAATAAACAGATATTACTCTGTTCCCCACATCCCTCTCAAAAAGCCATGGACCTTTTAAAGTGAGGTGGTGCAAACAGAAATACCAATATTTTGGTAATGTAGATCCAAAATAGTACAAGTGAACATTTAAAGACAGTTTCTACCCCATGATACTGGCTTCTGGTCCTGCATGAGGAACCCATGTAGTCTGTCAGATCCAGGAGCTGTAAAGGGAAGCTTAATCCATCCTTATTCCTGATATCCTGAAGAATCCTGAAAAGACATGGACTGGACGGAGAGACAAGTGACAGCTATATTATTATGCACATTCTAGAAATTAAAGAACTGCATTTGATGGACCATTTGTGCTTATTCCTTCAGCTGCAATGATCCTCTAAATGGCAGCATGTGTATCTATGACTGTGAGACACATTGCAGTGAGCTTTGGATTTTTCCAAGCTGTCAATTTTTTTCCTACCTTCACAGAAGATTTTAGGCCCCCAGGTGGTCTTAGGGTCTGAAACAAAGTTATCCCTATCTCAGGTTTGGTTTTCTGTATTCTGTTTAGCCTGGAGAAGAGAAAGCTTAAAGGGAACTTATCAATGCATATAATAACGCATGTAAATGTCTGACGGAGAGCAATAGAGAGGGAGCCAAGCTCTTCCCAGTGGTATCCACTGACAGAATGAGAGGCAGCGGGCACAAACTGAAATACATGGAACACCATTTACAAGCAAAAAACATGGTTTTGCTACCAAGCACTGTCACAGATAGTCCAGAGAGGTTGTAGACTCTCCATCCTTGGAGATTTTCAAAACCAAACTGGACACAGACCTGAGTAACCTGCCTCAGTGGATCCTACTTGAACTGGCCAACTCCAGAGGCATTGATCCTGCCTCAGTGATTCTGTGACTATAGCCCAGAATCCATACCAAGGGAGCTTCCTAGTAATGCTTAGCAGGTCTATGAGAGATCAGGAGAAAGATTCGGGGTAAAGGGAGTGATTGTCAGATGAAGTTAAAAATTCACAGAAAGTTCACAATAAATATAATTTAGCCTTGAAGCCATGACAATGGGGTGCCGGAGCAATGAGGAAAAATGCAAAATACAAGGAATCAAGGAATAAGTATTCAGGAGTCTTTCTGTGCCTCACTCACTGTGGATTTTAACATTCATACCTTAATTCAGACTTCAAGCCTTTCTTAAAAAAAATAAACAAAGAATTCCTCCTCAAATAACAGAGCGAGAAACTTTCCTGTTGTAGTAAAGTGATCTAGTGATTAGAGCAAAGACTCTGTTCATGAATGGACTAAAGAGAAAAAAAAAAGATTAAATTTGCAAGTGTTGATAGTTGTAAAGAGTTACTGATAACAAATTTAAATGGCATCATAGATCTAAGGTCATAAAATTTGTCTAGACAGACAGACTTATTTCTATGCTGGGAGCAAGTGGTTATCTCCAAAATCATAAATACAGAAAAAGCTCACATGCATTTCAAAGTCGGTCCTCTCCCAGATAACACGGATTTAATTTGTGGAAAATTTTCCTTTGTTGTACACTAGATGTCAGAGTTGGACTGAGAGGGTAAGTCCATCCACTCCATTACACACCTCTATGCATCAGGCTGGATGACATCAGCACAACTAAGTGCTACACTTACGAATTATTTCCATGAAACATCCAATTTTTACTAAGAACAGTTTGCAACAACCTCCTCTCTCCCCCACTTTGCAGTATTTCATTTCAACCAAAAGCCCCAGGCTTTTGAAGAGGAAAGAGACATTCTGAGATATCTTTCCAGTACCAATGAGTACCTGGCAGCGTTCTTCACCTTCCCCAGCTCCAGAAAAAAAAAATAACCCTTCTCTAAACCACTTGGGTGAACAACCACTTTCTAGAGGGCATTCTAATGGACAGCAGTTCAATACAGTATGGATTTAGCTGGACTAAAATTAGACCAAAGAGGAACCTGATCAGAACTCCATTAAAATTTAGGAACCATATACACTCCACATGACACAACGAGTGGAGTGGTGCAGCTGATGCTCCTGAAGCACAGGATGCCATCCAGCGAGACCTGGAGAAGCTTGAAAAGTGGGCTCATGATGCTCAACAAGACCAAGTGCAAGGTGCTACACCTAGGTCGAGGTAACCCCTGGTATCAGGGGTCTGGGGGATGAATAGATCGAGAGCAACCCTGGGGAAAAGGACATGGGGGTGCTGGTGGATGAAAGGCTGGACATGAGCCAGCAATGTGTGACTGCAGCCCAGAAAGCCAACCATATCCTGGGCCGCATCCAAAGCAGCATGGCCAGGGGAGGTGATTCTGCTGCACTACTCTGCTCTTGTGTGACCTCACCTGGAGTGCTGCTTCCAGCTCTGGGGTCCTCAGCATAGGAGAGGCATGGACCTGTTAGAGCAGGTCCAGAGGAGGGTCACAAAGATGCTCAGAGGGCTGGAGCACCACTCCTAAAGAAGATAGGTTGAGGTTGCTCTTCCTGGAGCAGAGAAGTCTCCAGGACAATCTTATAGCACCTTCCAGTGCCTAAAGTAAGCCTACAAGAAAGCTGGAGAGGGACTTTTTGGAAAGGCACTGACAGGATAAGGGTCAATGGCTTTAAACTGAAAGCAAATAGGTTTAGATTGAATATTAGGAAGAAATCCTTTACTTTGAGAATGGTAAGGCACTGGAACAGGTTGTCCAGAGAGGCTGTGGATCTCCATCCCTGGAAGTGTTCAAGGCCAGGCTGGATGGGGCACTGGCCATGTGGAAGATGTCCCTGCTCATGCCAGAGGGGTTGGAATGAGATGATATTTTAAGGTCTCTTCCAACCCAAATCATTCTAGGATTCAATGATGACACCCCAGGTGGGTAATTTCATTACCCTCTACTTTGACTACATACCAGTACATTCAAGATGACAACTTACCTCTGCTTCATGGCAAAAGAGAGAGTGTGGACTAGGAGAGCAAGGACAGAAATCAATCCCTTTGTGAGATGCTGGTGACAGAAAAATAATAACCCAAATAAACTATAGATAATAATTAAAGGCAAAAAATGCAAAAGATTCCTTTTTCAACTTCTACATATGATCTAGAGCTGTCCACTTGTCCAGAGAACAGTCAGGTTCTCTGTTAGGTAAAGTGCCCTAAAGGGAAGAAAATGAGACAGAAGTAATTTTGCACATATTCATATATATATATATATATATATGGATGCAATATATGCAGTATACAGCCTATTTGTGTAAAATATCTCAGGGTATTCTACAAGCAAAACACAGTTCTCAGAAAATTCCTAGAGATAAATACATTTCATGAGCAGGAGGCTTTAAAGTGCATTCCTTTTCACACTTGGTTTAGGCAGTGACCCAGCCCTGCTGCTGGAGTCACAAGTTCTGGTGGTGGTGAAGGTCAATATCACAAACACGAAGCACAGGGTACAACAGATGAAAATAACTGAAACATGGTGACATCAGAGTACTTGGGCAGTGAAGATGTCTAGCAAAACACTGTGAAAAGATGTGAGACCTTGAGGCCAGTGTGCCTGGAATTGCAGTGAGGGGCATCTGTAACACCGGAAATACACCTTGGCTTTTTTCATTTGACAACCAGCCATAATTTCACTGTGACTGTCACACAGCAATGGTGCATACACCAGCTGGTGCAGTTCTGGTGTTAGACACGATCACAAACTTGTGGTGTATAACAATGCAAATTCACAGTGAGCAAATCTTTACAAATATAAATAATAGAATTGCTAGGTAGTGGGGATACTCATAACAGGAATACTTATGACAGAGAGTGTTCAGCCAAGGATTTGTAGAAGAAATTTTGCTTCACAAACCTTGACGCTCCTTGAAGGAGCCATTAATGGTTTGCTGTTCTCCATTTTGGCAATGGCTTGACCCAAAGACTGTCAAAGCTACTGAGCTGTCATGGATTGAAAGAAGTTTGCAACATATGATCTTAAGATGGGTAAACAGCTAGTTAACAGTGGGGGAAAAATAAAAATGCAGAAATAAATTAAAAATTGTTCTGAAATGGTCAGGATTCATAGTAAAGGAGGATTGTTTCTGCTATTCAATGTGCTTATCCAGAAGATGCCATTTGGAAAAGGTGCTGGTGGAAGAAGAAAGCAAGCAAGGAACAGAAATGAAGAGTGTAAAGTAGAGAAAAAAAAAATAAGAAGCAGAAACTTACTTCAGTGTAATTGGTAAAACCACTAATTCAGTGTTGGTAAGTGCAGAATGAGGTACAGAGAGAGGAAACCCCAACTCCGCAAATCTGTATATGTGTTTCAGCTCTAAATTATTTAGTATTTATTATAGGATATTCTACAGAAACTACTGCTCAGTCCTCAAGGAGGTTCAAAAATGAAAGTACAACTTAAAAATCTATTCAGAAAGGCTTGGAACGTGAAACAGAAACTGTCATTACACTATTTTATAGATTTCTGGTGTACCTGACACTTGAACAGCACGCAGTGCTCATTCTCTCCTCAGGTTAAAACAAAGATATAGTGAGGAACAGCAAGGAAGATATAAAGTAGAGCAGGTTTGCCTCTGAGGAGAGTCAAAACAGGACTGGCAAGGGACAATTGAGGTAGTATGTAAACCAGCAGGGGCTTCCAGAAAGAGGGCAAAGATCTATTTGCCACTGTTTCTCCAAGTGCAAAATCTGGGGGCAAGAGCAACTTTTTCAGAAGGGTCACATTCAGCTGTGAAACTCAGACCCATGGGACATTACTCATCAAAAGAACACATGAGATCAAACTCAACTAAATTAATGCCATAGAAAACAGAGTTATTTAACATTCAACAGAGTTTGAGCAAAGAACAATTTTAATGCTGTGCTATGTATTCTTTTTCCAATGAGTGAAGTGAGAGGACTCTGTATACTCCAGCCTTCCACCTGCTTCCTCCCAATAGGTCACACTATGACAGGAGGACATTTATTCTCAGTACTGCTAGACAATTAAAAATTTTCCCTTGCTGTCTGAAATAGGAGTTATTGTTTTACCTGTGGTAGGCAGAAGGTCGCATTGAGAACACCATAAGGAACCCAACAATCTAGGAAAGCATTGACTTAATTTGACAGGAGGCAAGCCATATGCAGTTGCTTCTTTTAAAGTAACAGCCCAATATTTTAGTGCTAAGTGGGCATATGCTGCAATAATAAGGCTACTGAGAACATTTCTAACAAAATGTCCATTATATTGTTTAGTTAAATCATACACTTGCTTTTATTCAAAATTGCAGCTGCTGTACAATATAGTATGGCCTGTGCAATGGCTGCACAATATCCTCCATCTGCCTGTGAGGAGCATCATTCCAGAAGATGCATCTTTAACTCTTCTGCTATTTCCTATTCCAGTTTTGGGAAATATGTTGAATCTTCTTCATCCTTTCCCTCTCATCAAGCACTTTACATCTCACTTGATGTTCCTCCAATTTCTTGTGGAAGGCAGGGAAATAATCTCCCGAGCTGTGAGTGGGCCTCCTGAGGTGATGCAGCTGAGGTTTGATGGCTGGTGGTGACAAAGGAAGAACAGTGATGGTTACCATGCCTAGCTTTCACTCACTAGTAGACAAGAAATCAATTCCTCAGAAGCTGTGTCCATCCCATTCAGCACAGCCTGTATGTACAAAGGAGGGTTTCTCAGCCTGAAAGCCGGCATTAGGAAAAAAGCCGGGTTAGGAAAACATTCAGAGAATAAAAATACAAATCATAAATATAGATGTAAAACTCTAAAGTGAAACACAGGCATTTCCAAAATCAAAATTTGGGCAATTAAGCAGTTTGGAATACTGCATCTTGAAATCATGCCCTTACTAAGACATCCCAGCGAACAACACCAATACAGCTGAATCCCAAGGAACATTATCAAGGTTACGAAACAACAGTTTAGACAGTAGATGAAGTGTCATAAGTAAATGAAGAAGCAAATGTATACTTACCTATCTAAAGATATATAGCTTAACACCTCACTGTACCCAAAATATCAAGGTGATTTCAAAATAATTGTCACTTGTTCCAAAAAAAACTAAGCAGAGAATTTTTTCCCTTCCCGCTGCCCCACTGTGTGGGAGGGATGTTGAATGGGCAGGTTGGTTTTGTGTTGGGTATTTGACTGACAAAAAAGAACTGGTCAGCAGATTGACATTCCAGACTGATGGCCCTGGAAAAGTCTGGGGGGAGAGGTGAGGAGTCTTTTTCTTTCCTTTCCCTCTCCTGGGAACAGACACAGAGTTTGTTGTTGCCTGAACTGAGGCAAGGTGTGGGTTGGAAAAGCTCTGAGGTTGCTGTTGTTCTCAGCCTGGCTGCCTGGCTGGTTTGTTTTTTTTTTTCTGGCCCCGGTTTGCCTGCACCCTGTTTCTGCCCCCAGCGAGGACCTATCTGGACTTCATCAGAGAGGAACTATTTAGGAAGAGAGTCATTTTTGTTTCCCTCCCCCGCTCCTGTGTTTTTGGCAGCGGTTTTTGGGCATGTTGACGAAGGAAGGGGAAGTCACACGGCCAGCCACAGACAGCGTGAGTTCCCTTTGGGAAGAACCCTTCTGTCTCCTTTTCCCCCCTCCCAGTGAGGGGGAGGGAAGATCTCCATGTTGGCTCCTCCAGCACACCCGGGGCCCCCACATGGTAACTGCCAGAGTCCAACAGTGCCCCCTGCTGACTGTGGTTAGAATTGAAACAAAAAACACAAACTGAACTATTCACTTTTTTTGAAGGGGATTTTTGGGTACAGGATTATTTGTTCGGTTGGTTTTTTTAGGTTCTTTTGTTGTTCTGCCAAATACACATCTATCCTTTAATAAAGGGCTGTTATTTTTCCTTTCTACACACTTTCCCAATTGGAGCCTCTTAATTTCAGATTTACAACTGCTTAGAGGGAGGAGTTTTGGTCTTCCTCATAACTCATCCTCCTTAGCAAAACACTTCTGTCTCATTAAACCGAGACAACAATAAATATGGATAGAGATCATGTTTCCCAGAATTCAGGAATAGGTGGTTCTGATGCATTTTGTCTAATTTTCCAGCAAACCACAGGCCGCTGTGAAAGTCAGAAGTGGAATACATATGAATCTGACCATTCTCAACTTCTTGACTCTGTTTATTTGAATCTATGTCTTGCTTTCTTTCCTCTTTACATAGGTAGACTAAAAAATTAAACATGACCATGATCAAAATGCTTTCATCGTATGCTTAGTTATTATTTGCAAAATAACCAAACCAATAATTAGTATGATAAGCATTTTAAAAGTCATCATTCTCAGCATGAATCCTAAGAGAAAAAGATTCCCCTGTGTGAGCTAGCTAACATTAAATGCTAGAACAGTCACACTCCAATCTTGTTCAGATCCTTGAATGATTAATCATGCTTCAAAATATCTTGGGAAATAAAAAACTACAGATTTCATAAACTTCAGAAAGACACATCCGGATTTCTTCATAGTCACAATCCTTCCTGTTTTCAACTAGATTAAATTCACATTCATTAAAAGATTGAAAAATATCCTGGTGAATTACAGTTCTTTGAGGCACATTCACTTTCCATGTTTATTCCATTTTCTGTACTCAGCATGGATTCAGCCAAACTGTTATTAAATTTTCCTTGCTCAGAGTGGGGAAATGTTTATTGATACCTGGAATTTTATTTGAGTTGTTGCCAGAAGAGATGACTTTGCTAATAGTTTTAAGGGGTTTATTCAGAACAGTAACAACAGTATTTATCATCATCATACAGGAGTGAATAAAGCGGATTCATGACATTTAATTTCTTAAAACTTTAGTGACTCAAAGTGACGGGCAGAAGACTTTCTGTTAGGACTCTACAGTTCTGTTCCCAGATTGCTCACTGACTTCTTGTGTGACCTGGACTACAACATTCACTCCAGTTTCTCTGCATGTAAAATGGGAATAAAAATGGCAATACTTACCTCACAGGGGTTTTATATGGGGCTTCAATAGGTTACGATTCTCAGGACCTTCACACGAGCAGTGATAAGAGGGGTTTTTTTGTTTTGGTTTGGTTTTTGGTTTTTTTTTTTTTTTAATTTAGGGGAAATTATTTTTTAAGATCATAGCTATCATCAAGGCAAAGAAAGCAGACAATAGGTATTTGGTAGCACACTGTTGGTAGTGCCAGTGTATTACTAACAATGCTAGTGTGGACTAGAATAGTTACACAAGTAGCATCATGCAGATGGACTACCTGTGTGTTGTCCAGACACTAATTCAGCAAGGAGGCTAAGAGTGCCTAAGCTCCTCTGTTTACTCTGACTGGCAACATATGCAACTGTTATAGTTTAGCTAAATGAAGAAGATTTGTCTAATGTTTTCATATCATCATGCTGTTTTGGACAGTTCCCCAGTCCACCGTGGGGACGGGAAGGGCTGGTGGGCAGGAGATGTCTCTGCAGAAGATATCACAAGAGCTTAGGAAGCATAAAACTGCTGGTGCTAGCAGATCCCGCTCTTTCTGGTTCCAGTAGAGGGGTGCGAATGTAGGAGCATGGTCAGGCTTCTCTCTCTTGCCATGGCTCTTGGCTCTGGCATCTTCCTCACTGCTGACTAGATCCTGCTATTTCCCACTGCTTGGAGCCCCGCCGATGCTCACCCCGCGCTCCCTGTCGTCGCTCACCACTGATGTTGCTGCTGCCACTACCATGTCAGAGTAAGTGCTGCTCGCTGCTGCCGTTGCTGCCCGCACTGTAGCAGCCCACGACCACTGTTCGCTGCACACTCCCTGCTGCTGCTCACCGCCACTGCTCACCCCGCACCTCTGGCGCCAGCGCTCCTCCGCACATCAGTGCCCCCCCACACCCTCACTCCGCACATGACCTCTGTCGGGACCGCATTGCTGTCTCGGTGCCACAGTACTGAAAGAGTGGTTTAAGGTGACATTTTCTTGTTACTGTTTGGGTTTGGCTTTGTTCTGTTTTATTATCCGTTTTTATTAATACTGTTATTAATTTTCCATACTTCACTCAAACACCTTGCAATTTCAAAAATTTTCTTGATTTGGGGGGGAGAGGTTTCTATTCCATCGGACGTCCCACCTCCTGGGACATAATGTCAGTAAACCAAGACAGCAATCTGGCATCTTACAAATCAGCAGCTGTGCAAACCTCAGATTTGGCTAAGGTAGTGTCCACACTGGAGGAAGTATTTCCTCTTAACCTTTCTTTGATACAACTCTTTCTTCGATTCTTTAGTGACAGGTCAGGACTACCTCTGGGTGCTTGGTATAAACACCTGGCCCCATGTCAACATCATACTTTGATTTGCACAGCAGATGAAAGAATGAATGCTTAGTAGATCTGCAAATGCAAATGCTTAGTAGACCACTGCAAATGAGAAATGAGCCTAGACTGCTGGGAAAAATCTTTCTCCCTTTTGCAGCCTTGTCAACAAGGAGGTTTTCTGCTGTAACTATCACAAAGATCTGCAGGACACAGGATCAGGAGAACCAAGACTGTTTCATGAGAGTCACTCAAGAAATGATCTAAGCCTGGGGAGACTCAGTCTCCTAAGAGTGTTAAGAAAATCTGTGTTTATACAAAATTCACTTTTCTCCAATGAGACATCTCAAGGAAAGTCCAAAGCCAGATTCTTCTTGGTCAGTCCCTGTGACACTAAAGAGCTCTCCATCCTCATCTCCTGTGGAGGCAGGAGCAGAAGCTGTAAGAAATGGGATGCAGAGATGTGAGCAGGGGTCCAGGTGGTTTGGGGCACTTACTGGTGTCCTGCCAGTTTTCCCCTCAAGGGCATGTGGCTACTCTCAGAAGCCCTGAGATAGCTCCAGACTGGGGGAAAACAGGTCTTGGGCATCTCCTGGGAGGTGTGGTCAGCCTGTGGGATGATGTGGAAGCAGGTTTTGCTTACATGTTCAGGGAATAGCCAATCACCAGTGCTGGGGTCAGGAAGGAACTTTACACCAGGGCAGACTGACAGTCATTGCTCAGGTTTTTTTGATTCTTCTGCAGCATTGAGCATGACCACTGGTCAGGCTTTTCCAGTCCCTTTTGGTGAGGTTGCTGCCTGCTGCTCATGCTCCACAAAGATAGCCTCTCATGTTGCACATCCATACTTCTTTTTTTAATTCTTTTCTGTGGTTGTTCCTGATCCTAAATCCTCATGTTCTCTTCAGGAAACAGGTTTGTTTGGCCTGTATTTCTTCTGCTGCTTTCTGTAGCTCTGTCAGATTGACAGACTGCAAAGGATGTTTTTTCAAACTAAACTGAGACACATCAGCCTGCTCCTGGCTACACATGCTTGTGAAGAATGGCTCTGAAATGGATTTAGAAGAATAAAAATTAAATAAAACCAAAACTAAAACCCCAATTCTGGTTGTTGCTTTTGAGTTACATGTCCTTGAAAGTGTTTTTGATGCTGAAAAGGTCATGGAATTTCGGGCAAATTAAAACTTTATTCATTATTCAAGTCATGGTGTACGCAGGGAACAGGAATAGGAATAGGACAGAATACAGACTCCTACTAGAGTTCTGCATAACAAGCTATGACTTAGGTCTGAGAGTTCCATCCCAGAGAGCAGGTCTCTGCAGTGCAGATCCCAGGCCCACCCAGGAGACAGGGGCACACATGGGCCCATGTACAGCATGGCTCAGGCAGGGACTAAAGGACCCAGGCTGAGCTGGGACACATCCCCTGGACCCTTGACAGGAGATAGTGGAGGTGGGGTCCTACAGAAGGCTAGTCCCAGCCTCTGAGGCCATGTCAGCTCTCCTAGGACTCTGACAGAAGTAGACCTCCAAATGTTTCCAAGACATAGAAATCAAAATATAGTCAATATATAAAATATATATAAAAATATAGCAATTGCAAATAATAGTAAGGTGGGTACATCAATGACTCTATTGTGCTTTCTCACCATACAAAGTCCAGTTTCCTTGGAGAAATGTTTAGTCCATCCTCTTTGTATGGAGAAAAAGGAGTCATTCCAGGAGGTAGCATATGTGCCCGTGGCAGCTGGGTTCCCTGTGGTGCTGTGAGATGCTGCCAGAGGACTATGGTTTCAGCAATGGTCAAGTCCAGGTAGGAACATTGTCAGGGCTCTTCCTGCACTCAGCTACCTAACCTCATCAAATTTTTCCAGCTTTGTGACCTTGGGTGAGTCTTCCTCTCACACACTTTAAATTGACAAGGTACAGATTCAAAAGATAGCAGTGAGGAAGACTGACTAACCTGCTGGCAAAGAGATGGATGGGATCATGCACACACATGCCTTTTCTGGTCAGCCTCACCATTTCAGAAGTGATATTAAAGACAATGTGACAAAGCTTCTCCTTTTTATTCAAGATGCTGAGTGCAATTTGCATTAAAAAAGCAAGAAAATAATATTTTCTCAATTTGAAAGTTGTGCATGTATGTTTACAGCAGACTGTTAGTGGTTTTTCCAGCAAAACCAACCCCCAAAATCAAGATCTATATGGAACACAGAGAAAAAACACCATAATGGCTGTAAACAAAACATGTCACTGTCACTGGACTACATACATGGAAAACATTGTACTATAACCTACTCCCCACCACATACTGTAAATAACTGCACAGAAAGGGCTGATTTGCAAACCGTACCAGAGTAGACAGTTTGCTGTGTAAGCCATGGTAACAGGGTATGGGTAGGAAGGTACCAGTGTTAAAACAGTCAAATAAAAATCCCCCACTGAGTCCCTAAAGCAACTGGTGCCGAAACACTGAAGTGGGAAGTGTCTAACAAAGAGAGAGTCAAAACACAGCTAGTCATTTCTGAAAGTGCCAGATAGAAGGCACCTTCCTATAATTCAACATGATATTGTCACAGTGAATATTGCTACTGGAAGCAAGGCTTGACTGGCAACAAACGCACAGTGTTTTGCAAAAAGGGACCCCTTTGGGGTCCTTAAATAAGCCAGTTGAATTCTCTACCTCAATTTCCCTATCTTTAGAAATGAGGTAATGACAGTAACTCCTCCTCACAGGGGTAAGTGGTAAGAAATAAATGCTGTCTAATCAATGTTCCCACTATGCTTAAGAAAATGTGGGGAGCTGAATGATGAAAAGTAAACAGCAAGCGCCACGCCTGGATCAGATGTAGAAAGAAACAGAAAAAAAATTAACCCCTCTACAACTTCAATTCAAATGAGTGCAGACCTCGTTTTTATTTGGTAATAGGATGAACATACATGGATTCAGTTACAGAAAAACTGGAAATGTTGAAAAATTTTTTAGAGACCGCATGCCTCTTCTTTCAAATCAAGAACTAACAATAAATACATATTGTTAAAAATCAATCTCAGAACAACTGAGAACACTTGCCACTACACGGTGTCATTAATTTTGTTTTCCCATATTTTTCCCTTAAGAGTCTTAAAAAGCCAAACAGGTTTTTTCATTACCCTACTCACCCAGTCCCAAGAGCAAACTTGCACTGAATGTTACTGTCAGCATGTATTTTAATTTGTTTTCTATGTTCTGGAGAAAATAGCATAATAACCTGCCTTTTTCTTCCTTGAAAAAAGTTAGAGAACAAGTGTCTGTTGTTTATTTTAATTCAGTTCAAGAAAGACATCTCCATTATCAGTTCTGCTAACATAGTTTAAACTTCATACATATAACTTCATACATAGAATTTCCAGCAAAATGCAGGCAAGAAAAAAGTTATTTTATAAGACCAAGATCCTTGAATTTGGTTAATTTTCCCTAGCACTCCTACCAAGAGGTTTAATATTTCTTAACTTTATTTAGAACCTGCCACTGTAGGGTTAAAACCACAAAAGCTATGAAATCTACTGTCACAGATAAGCCACCATGTCCACCCCTCCTTCCTTCTGAAGGTAGACAGTGCACTGTGGAATGACTGTGGAGTGCCTACAAGAAGTGGCATCATCAGAACAAAGACAGAGATAGTCTCTCATTTAAGAAACTCATGGTGGTTAAGCTCCTACAACAGCAAAGGAAGATGGCCCCACCCTGATGTATTGGCTTTACAGATAACACCCTGTGTGTGGTGAGCTGTGTATGTTCTGGTTGTTTAGCCTTCAACTCCAAATGATGAGGTGGGACCAGCAGAACTTTTCATGCAACTTCCCTTGATTTCAGTGCAACTAAAAGGGTGGTCAGGCCCTAAGTGTCATTTTGCTCTAAGCTGATGTTGCAAATGCAATTACTTTTTTCTGTTGGGTAAGAATAGGGAGGAGAAGAGGGTAGCAAAATATTCCTATGAGAATCTGGGCCTGTAAACCGGAAGACCTGTCAAAAAACCCAACCAGAAGTCTACAATAAAAATAGTAAAGATTTTTAAAAATTGAATATAAAAGTGTATAAAAATATCATCCAAGCAAGAAGAAAAGCAAACGCTCCTCTGTCATTCTACTGCTAGGTTTTTTACTAGAAAACCCCATAGATGCACTCCTACAACCAACAACAAAGACAATGGGATTATGTATATTCTTCCTACCACTGGACAGCATCTAAACTCAGGGTGTTGTAAGTACCCATACATATGTGCTTGGAAGAATAAAATAATACAAAATGCCAAGAGTGTGCAACGAGGCTTGTGAGAGCACGCTGGTTTGCACTTAAGTATGGGGGTAAATAAATTTACTAAAACTGAGTTTCAAGTCCTCAGCTAGCAGCTTGGAAGTAGCTCTGTTTCCTTTCACCTGGTGGCCAAATGCCCAGAGCAGGAAGGGCTGATGCCTCAAAGACAGGCCTGCATCCTGGTCCTGCTTGGGTACAGAGCAGAACTCTCTGTGCTTGCTAGAGGCCAAAAGGGATGTTGCAGCAACAGGAAGGCAGCCTCAGCAAGTGAAATGCACAGACAACATTTAATTTTAACTGAAAATAATGGCATTGACAGTGGTACCTGTGCTGCTCCTACTTTGACCACAGTAATCAGACAGGAAAAGGGACATTTGGGATCACAAAACTTGTCTATCCATGGAAGCAGGAGAAGCACCATATTAGGATGCACAACTGTCACTAAAACCACTACGGTATTTACTTCTGCATTATTGATATTTCATCAGTGTGCCTTCAAAGACCCTGATCAGAGGTGAAAGTCATACTCTACCACTTTTACTGGGGCTGAATGCTGATGGAAGAGGGGAAAGAGGAGGCAGGAAAGCGCCAAGTGGTGACACAGCCCTCTGCCTGTTACACAACATGGAATGTGCTCAATGCTGACAATGAAGCTACTGTCCTTCCAGCACTCCACTTTCCTCAAAAATTTACCCCAGAGCTTCTACTGAACCAGGAACTCATGAACGGGAACATTATATCCCCTTATATTTTATTTAAATGAGCTGGTTCAGTGAAGACAACTGCAAGTTCTAAGAACTTCAATAATTATTTTGTACTTCTTCTGTCTGAACATGTAATTGAAGTGCAACCTTTCCACAGCATGAACCTAATCTAAATCTCCCGCTTTGAACAAATTCAAACTCCGTACATGCACAATTTAAGCAGGAACGGATCCCCAAACTCTGGTTTTAAAGTTCTGTGCTTTTGAACATGAAAAGGAAAGAAAGATTTACCTTCCTAAGCCAATGTTTTGCATGTTCTTTACAGAGAAAAGATCCATGACAGGAGTCTGATTCCTCGTAAAACATAAATGTGACTAACACAGTAAGAAGTCATCCTGAATAGAAAGGTGTTCAGCAAAAACAGTTGTATGTACATGTACATATCTCAATTTCTGAATAGACGTGCAAAATTGATATAATTAACTGGATTCCTATCAATATCCCAAGCCAGAAAAACATATATGTGTTTGATGTTTCTCATACATTCTTATTTTGGTTTTGTCTGTCCATACTCATCCAACAACACTTTTCCTTTTCTTTGGCCCATCTATTCAGTCAGTGATGAAAGACTGTATTGAGATGAAAGTAAGAGTCGATCCGTGTAATGCCCTGCTGTCCCTCTTCTTCTAGAGCTTCAGGTCAGACAAATAACTATTACTAGTGGCCCATGAAAAAACTGTGGGCAACAGCTAATTACCTGCAATCTCAAGTTAAGCAGGCACATCAAGCCATATATTAATGCATGCTCTGAGAGTCTGACAAGAGAATTTGCCCCAAGGAAATATTGCTTTCATTGGTTATTCCTGTCCTAACTGCAAAAGGAGAACAAAACCAAGTGTTGAGTGAGTCTGCCTGCTGTTTAGAAACAAAAACATTTTTCTGTCATTGTATTATCTGGGAAAAATATCAAACCCTAACAAATAATCAAATGACTGTACAAATTCACCATTCTTCTTAAGAAAATCTCCTACAGAAAGGGTAAAACTGATATCAACTAGGAATTGAAAAAGACTCTCAGGGAAAAGGAAAAGAGTAAAAGTAAAATATTATCAAGTTTTCTTTTTTTTATTTTTTTTTTATTTCTTTTATATTCTTTGTATCATCCTAGTGTTGGTTTCACAAGCTGAGTCAGAGCAAAGGGCAATATCAGCTTTTGAAGATGACCCTCTTCTATTTGCTTGACCTGTCTGGAAAAATGGAACCATTTGCATCAGGAAATCTGACCTTGATTTTTTAACAAAAAAACTTCCCAAAACGACAAAAAACAAGCAGAAAGGAAGGAAGGAGGGAAAGAGGGAAGGAGGGAGGGAAGGAGGGAAGGAGGGAGGGAGGGAGGGAAGGAAGGAAGAAAGAAAGAAAAGAAAGAAAGAAAAGAAAGAAAAGAAAGAAAGAAA